>VWPU01016261.1:0-43128 GCA_013398955.1 Callaeas wilsoni
GCCAGTGTCAAACCATGACAGTAGCAAAACCAATGTTATTAAATCATGACAGGTTTACCAGTTTCCTACTCTTCAGCAAATGCTTTAGAACTATGAATTAATACAGACTAACACTAAGTTTCATATTTACGTGTTGCTTAAGACTTTATACTATGGAATGAGGAGTCAGATCAAGGTGAACTATAGCCAAGAAACTAAGAGATCAGATAAAGCTGATGGTGCAGTCTCCTGGCTTTGCTTTTGGACTGAAATGTGCATAAAAGCGCTGAGCTCCTGCTGCTACTGCCACAGGAAGGGAAAGGGAACCCGTGCTGTGCCAGTGGCCAGTCATTTCCCATTTGACAAAGGCTGGCTTTCTGGGAGAAGACACAAGTCCCCTAATGGCTGGCTGGCCATGGAAGTGGGAACTGAGCAGGAGAAACAGAAACCTGGTAGGGAAGAACTTCATTTTTAAAGGCATACATCAGTTTTTGTCTGCATCTGCAGCTCACAAAGGCTGCGTGACTTGTACAGAACTTGACCTGCCCCAATGGAACTCACCATGACAGCACCAGGCATAATGGCACACTGGAGTTTGTGGAAGGCTTGGAATGACTCCAGCTCAGTACAACCTGCTGTATGTGATCTATGCTTGGATGTGAGTCACTTTGCTGTAGCTTTGGGGGTGAGTGTTTTGGTAGTTGATTCCAGGCAGTGAGACACACATTTCTGTTCTGGTTTTCTCATAGAAATGCACTAGTGGTTATTCTGGCTGGATTCCTGATTGATCAGCTGGGAAATTGCTAAATTCTGGGGGTCAATGAATTTATTCTTATACTGAAGTGGAATTTCAAGCTGCCTTTTCAATGCAAAGGGATGATTAAAGGTACCACTGTAGTAACACCACAGAGGGGTGGAGGGTAGGGACAGCTCTGGGTGTGGGTGTGTGATGGTCAGCTGAGCAACTGAGACATTCATCCTTTGACCACTGACAACCTGAATTGACAAAGCATGGAAGTAAATACGCTTTTCTCTGACACAGACGTGACAGAGACTAGTATGACATGGGTTTGATGGGACAAACTGATAAAGCAGGGTTCTGTTCCCAGCTCTCGCATTTGCTCTGGTGTGTGCTGAAAGCTAAGACCCAGCAGTCCCAGCAAATGCAGTCATACTCAGTGTCTCGTTCTGCTGTAAAAGAGGGAGTCGAGGAGGATTCTTTTTGATAGATTTCTCGGACGAAAATAAAGCACAAATGTGACAATATTGTATCTGAGAACCGTTTATTAATAAAGGAGGGTAAGTGTTCCGACCAAAGGGGGCAGAAACGAGAGCAGAGAGGGAAAAAGAGAGACAGGGAGAGAAACAGAAGACAGGGACAGCGTTACCTACGAATCCCAGCGCTCTATCAACATGGCAAACGGAGCATGCGTGTTGCAAGCCACGGCGAGCTGCGTGGCTCTAGTGGCGGCTCGGCCCAGCTTTCAAGCCGCAGTGGCAGCGTGCTTCCGGTGTCGACTGCAAGCCGCGGCCAGCCTTCTGCGGCTCTTGTGAACGGCTGGGTGCAAGCGGCGGCTACAAGCTGGTCGCCACAGGTTGGTATTGCGGCAGGTGTGGTCGCGGCTTGGTGCCAGCGGTGGCGGCTGCGGTGGGGAAACACAGTGGAGGCGGCTACAGGCTACGGCGGTGCCCACTCCGCTGGGGAGGCAGTGGAGCATGAGGTCGTCGTGGCGATGAGCTGGCTCACGGAAATGGCGAAGCATGGCAAAGCAGCTGCTGACAGGGAAGCAGGACCACCGGGAGGAAAAAGCGAAGGGGCAGGGGGAACCAAGCCAACCCTACAGGCGAGCCCCTGTTCGCTCGAAGAAGCCCAAAGAAAAATGGCTCCTGTTGTGTCACAGTTAACTGCTTTTATCCGCTAAAGCCCCTCCCATACCCAATTTCCCGGGCATTCTTCCTGGACATCCGGGCATTTGTCCCACCGGCTGCTGGGGGTAGGGGAGCGTCGCTCACAGTCCGATCGTGGACGCTTCCTCTGCCCTGACTAGCTGCCAGGAGAAGCCTATCCGGGAACAGGGCTGCCAGCACATGTACAGCCCTTATAGGAATCTTCCACTTCATGTGTAACATATGTTGAGGCATAAATAAAAATCAGATTGGTCGCTCTTACTCTGTGTCACAGAGGTAAATGTCTTAAAGAGGAGAGAGAGGCACAGAGGAGATCATGTCTTCTAGGTCATAGTCTGCAATGGAGCTCAGGGCAGAGCCAGAGACTATAGAGTTCAGAGACCTCTTCAGAGTCCCCTGCCACTTCACTCTGCCTCTCTAACCTTGCACCATGATAGTATCATCATTACTTTATGATTTTATGATTAAATGATGATTGCCACATCATTTTATAAAGACACCAGTCTTTACAAAATTGAAAATGGAGAGTAAACTGATGAGGTTTACTGGTGTGTTTTGAGGTTGTTCTTTAGCTTTTTGACAGAGTATACTTTTGTCCTGATTTCAGCATGTCTGTTGAGGTTTGTGCATTTTTTATGTTTCTTCCTAGTTGGTGTTTTTGTCTTCTCTTTTCGCACTGTGCTGAGCTCATCCATCTTTGCTTTAGGCTCACACTTCAAGGGCTCGCCATACCTTGTCCCAGTCATGGTAACAGGAAGACTGCTCTTTCGTTCTGGGAATGGGTTACTTACTAGTAAGGAATTCACAGTTACATATTTTCAGATTTTCAGATTTACTTCTCACCAAAGGGTCATGATACGTTATTAAAATGCGCCCCGGCCGGGCTGGGAGAGTGAGTCACTGCTTGTCCAGGTGGAATCCACGGATGGACGCCCCTGTGGCATTTTCCCACGCCTGCTAGTATATCACCCTTCCACGGGGATGGAAGCCCGCTCAGCCCCGGCTTGGTGAGGTGATGTTTACCCCAGCGCAGCTACAAGAAATGAGGCGGCCCCCGGTTCGGTCGGTCAGAATGGTGTTTATTCCGCCAAATCCAGGTACAGAGAGGGCGATCTTTATCACAGAACACCTTTTTGTAAGAAGGGGTCTGGGGGGGGGGGGTTACACTATTGATCGGCCAATGAGGAAAGGGAGAGAGGGTTGTAGGGAAGGTTGGCGGGGGGCTTTTACCCTTGGGAGGTGTTCCACCAAGAGGTGACCCCTGCACCAGGATGGTCGCTGCAACAATACGTTTTCGCCTTCTAGACCCTTGTCCTACCAGTCAGCTTCACCTGCTTTTCCCCAGGGACTCGTGGTGTTGACAGAACACTGCTCCTTGATTTAATGCATGCTGAAATGCTGAAGTCTTCCCCTCTAACAAGTTTGTCCTTCTCTCAAAGGTGGGGACTGACATGTAGTTTTGAAGGTATTTTTGCTTGCCTGATAGGAGGGATAAGTTCACCTCCCACGTCCCTGCATGATTTAGTACATTTTAAAATGGACTGTGTGACTGGCGCATACCTCCTCTGGCACATGCCTCCTCTTGGCATGTGTAGAGCATCCCCCAGCCTTGAGCTTTCCAACTTGAAAGAGCCGTTGCTTCTGTGCCATGCTCTTGGTCAAGTCTGTCTGTTCAAGAGAGGATTTTTCTCTTCTCCAAGTTGTGCAGAATCATATCACAGCCTTCTGGTTCAAGAGGAAGGAACTGGCACTGGCATTTGGATTGACTCTGTCTTTCTCCCATCTTGGGAGTGTCCTCAATTTCTTCTTCACCCAGCAGGTTGAGATGAAGTTTGGAGTGCAGTGGACACTCTGGGGAGGTGAGTTTCTCTGGTGTTCTCTAGACCCAGGCCAGCCTGTTTTGGCCAATGATTAAAAGAACCTGAAAGAGGAAGTGAGGTAAGCAGGAAGTGGCACATGATTTTCCAATTTATCTGTGACTGCAGATGTTAAAATAAGTCAAGAAAACAAAACTCTTAGGCTGACACTAGAGAGTTAGAGGGTTTTCTGGCATCTGTGCAGAAAACACCACTCATTGCACATAGAAAACAACAGGAAAGTCAGTACTTAATATAGGAGTACTCCCATGGAATAGAAACTTCAGCGTGAAAGAGATAGGAATGAAATGTGTTTGTTATTCTGTACTTTGGCCAGCAGAACATGCTGATTCTGCAGCAGTGTCTGTACTGGTCCCAGCAGAAGATGCGTTGCACATGGCTGACTGAAACCACATGTTTAAATTACTGTGAGAAGCAGAACCTGAACTGCACATTTCTTAGTGTGAATCTGTTCTAGGGCTTGTATCTTTAGAAGATTTGAGCTTCTCTCCTCTTTTTGGTGCAGTGAGATGAGATCTGTCTCAAGTGGAAGGAAGGGGTTAAATGGCACATGGGTACTCTGCTGGAATGTTAGGGATGTTAGGGCAGTCTTTGTGTACAAAGACTCAGTGATTATAGAAAAGTGGTATTTACCAAACAAAGCAGTATGGGCAGTATGGGAAAAGAGAATGCATGTGAGATAAATCTCTTGCAGAAATCGAAACCCATTGGTGTCCTCTGATTCCAGCTCTCAGAGGGAAAGCTGTGGTGGGCATGGTGTGTCACATCCTGTCTGACATTTAGTTTTGTGCTCAGGCAGCATTTGCAAGCACAGCACAGTGACTTCTGTAGCCCATGAAGGGGTCAATACATCAGACAAAGTGTGCATACATCTCAGAAGCTGTTTTGGCTCTTTGGAAAACAAAATGGGTACAGAACTCTTTCTGAAAAGGATGTCTGCAGCAGATGTCCATTGCCAAACTTGCTTTGGCATATGCAGCATAACCAGACTCAGCACTCTGGAGCTGCCTGTGCTCACAGGTCAGATTGCTGTGGTAACTGCAGCAGGTCACACCAATGAAGAGGTACAGCATGGCTTCCTGTACAGCTGTGATATGCCTCCCCTGCTCTAGGGACCAGGGAAGTTTCCCAATGTTGCCTTGCTTTTACCTTGGGTTTATTGCACAGTTCTGCTGCAGGTCAGGATCATTCTAGCCACAGGCCAGCTTAGCTCTGCCTGAGAGACTCAGATGGCTTAGCCTCACTGGCCTCAGGCAGTCCTGCAGCCATGGGAGCTCAGTGGGCAGAGTTCAGGGATTGTGACAGGGTGGTGCAAGGTGAAGGGTCCTACTCTATGTTTTAAGACAAGCCAGGCTTAGGAGTCATGGAGAATTCAGCATTTTACATGCACTGGGTTTTGTCATTCAGTGCTCTCCACTCCGAGGAATTTCTAACACCTCTTGTTTTTCCCAGGGTGCCTGCTCTATGTGCTGGGGTTTGTTTCAGCCCTTACAGTTAGTGGGCACTTGATAAAGTGGGCTGCTGGGCTTGGATGGTGTTATCCAGCAAGAATCCAAAAAAATGTATATGGTGCTTTTCCATCTCTATCCTGGAAGTCCCAGGTGCAAGAGCACTGCCTTTGGAGTGCAGGGAAGGCTGCAGCAACAGGAGCCAGTCCTGGCCAGGAGAGGGCATTCCCACCCCTTGGTTCAACCCTGCAGAGCAGTGCTGAGGAGATCGCATCTGTGAGCCACCAGCCAAGAGTTCCCTGCCTAGAGCCTTCCAGAGAGCTGAGGTAGCACTCGGAATAGCAGTAACTTTCTGAGCCAGTTACTTCCTGACCATAGGTGGCACAGAGGAGCATTTTGTGCACAAAACTAGCTGGTAGCCTCCCTCTGAACTGCTTTCTGGCTCACAGGATCCAGGATAGGAAATAGCTAATCTGGGCAGTACTGAACTATCTCTTGCCAGCCGTTTATCTTCAGTTCGTCCTTGCACTGTGTCTAGGAACAAGCATTACAAGCAACTCTGGTCTGCAATTTTTATGTCACTTTGATCTATTAGATGGCTTCCTTCTCATGACAGTACTCTCAACTGGTTTCTGTAGTTGTGTTGTGACTCCTGTTTATACCATATCTTTCCACTGTGTTTCACTTAAGGATGTGCAGTGGAGTCTTAACAGAGCCTGCTCAAAACAGTCTCTTGCAGCCAGAACCTTCATAAAAATATGAAAACTTTTGTTTTCTTTACTGGATAGTGTTGAAGAAGGAATGTTTTAGAGTCAGCACATCTCAAATTTCACTTAGAGGTGCATGAGCTGCCTTTTATTTCCCTTTTACCTGCCATTACTTCTTAAGTCTCTTGTGCCCTTCAGTGGCTTGCAGGAAGTGACATTGGTGTGAATCTGGGTTATTTTCCTGAGGAGTGAGGGCACGTCTTGTCTTTGCAGCAGATTCAGGACATCCAGCACCTTCCCCTTCGCTACTGGCTCCAGGTCCTCACCATCATGTTCTTCTACAACTGAGTCTTCCCCTTTGCGGCAGATGCCAGGTACTGTTCTATGGCTGTGGCCCACTGACTGACATTAGCCAACAGAGCCTTGCAGGCCTCGATTTTGGGCAGAAAAAAATTACCCTGGGAAATACAGGGGTAATAGGCTTGTTACTTCCACTCATGAAATGTGGAGAAACATGACTTTAACACCTAAAGGTTTGAGGGTTCTTTGACCTTTCTTTCCCTTCAAAGATGAGAGAAGCTTCTGAAAGACTGCAAAAATACCTTAAAGGAAAATGATTCATCCAATTCATCCAATATTTAAAGCTGCAAAACACTGCCAAAGGAGGATGAGAAGGATTTAGGAGAAGGGGAAGAAATACTCCATTTAAAAAACAGCCCATAGACATTTCACCTTTGTGACAGACCAGCAAAGTGGGTGTCTCCTGAGCTGGGTGGGGTGTCAGCTTCACAGGCCTGGGGCAGCTCTGCCCTGCAGCTGCTGCACTCTGCTGTGTCTCGAATACAACTGGGCTTGCTCAGCCTGAGTTTGTACAACAGGAAGCCTTTGTATGTAGTGAAAGCTTCAGACTTCCTTTTTAATGCCTGCCTTTGCTTAAAAGAAAGCAGCAACCTAGCCATCTAAATTGAGACTCCTGCTTCTGTCCTGGGGCTCTGCCACTGACTTGTTTTGCTGCTTTGTTCCCGTTTGTGGATGATGCAGCTTCTGTCACATAATGAGGATGAACTTTTATATTAGGTAAGGTCAGCAGTAAAAAAAAAAAAAATTATTTTGGTAGTATTTCATTAGTGATTTGTCGGAAGCCACTGTAAAATCAGGAGGGAAGAAATGTCATCAGCATGACAACTGATGGGAAGTAGCCATACAGGTAACCAAATCAAGTTTAAGTAGCTACAAGATGTTTAAATAAACCTCTGTTAAAGCTGTTAAACTGAATGACTGTAAATTCTATAAAGAATTTGACGAAGTTTAATGAAATTTCTGCATGTCCCTAACAAAGCTGAAAGGCTGGTTTTGACAATGGGTGTTTTTTGCTGTAACCAGGTCTCTCTTTAAAGGAATTTCCTGGGGCAAATCCTAGTATTTATCATATGCAGATGTTCAATATAAATGCTGATCTTTGCTGCTGGATTATTTTTAAGCCATGGTCCTGCCCCTCAGCATGCTGCTGTGAGCTGTGCTGATGGAAGGAAACACATGCTCCGCATTAAACTGCAATTTCACTCTGCACATGCAGAAGTGTCTTGAAAGTGTCTGAAAATACCAGCCCCTCTGTGGTGTGCACTAATTAAAAAGAAAGTAAACCACCAAAGGCTTGGCACTAAAACCAGATAGAGTCAAGCTTGTTTACAAGTCCTCTCATTCAAACCCTTCCTGCCCATATGCTTGTGTTCAAACTTACTTTCTATCAAAATAACCAGATCAAGAATACTAATTATGTTATTTTCTTGACTTCATTTTATTTTTAGCAAGTTTATCCAGGATAAATATTCTGGTTACAATCAGCAGGCAGTCGCTTACATGTCTGGGGCAGTGTATGACAGCTCCCTCATTCTCTCTGCAGCAGTTGGCATATTAATTGTGAGTACCCAAAACAAAAAGCACTCACTGATAACTTGTTCCTGATTTTTTGAAATGTCCACTACAGCCCCCTCAAACAGAATTTCACCTGTTGTGGCTGAATGAGGAATCCTTTATATCCTTGCAAACTGCAAGATGCACCTTAACCTGACTTAAATTACAGGAAGTAACATTCCCCTGTTTTTACCTCTGTCCTGTAATTGTGCTATGGTAGCATCAACCCATGGTACATGGCTGTGTGTTTTGGGAAGTCTGAGACTGGAACAGAAAGGACTGGGATAAGCTTTGAAAGTAGATGGGAAAGGAAATCTGCATGCAATCAGGGCCTGTTTTGTTGAACAGCTTCCATTCCTTATTTCCATAATTGTCAGGGTATAATGATGTTTTCCCTCCCTCTTTGTTAAAGCCTGGGGTTTCGCTTGAGTACCAGACACTCAGTAACATTTCAGTCTCAGTTCAGAGGTATGCAAGAGGTAGAACAACTGGTCTGCTACACTGCCAACAGCCAGGAAATGCCATGTCACGGCCACTCCTGCCAGCCCACTTTGCGCAGCCCCATGTGCCACTAGGACCCATAGGAAGCAGGGTTCCCTGGAAGAGGCTTTCTGTTTGTTCCCTTCACCAGGATTACCTCGGGCTGAGAGGTGTCCTTGCTGTTGGCTGTGCCATGCTGACTCTACCAGGTTTTGCTCTCCTGGCATTCACGTCTGTGCCTCCAGTGGTCTCTGCCATCCGGCTGGGGATCACCTACTCCTTCGCTGCTGTGAGTTCTCAACTGTAGCTGGGTGTATTGTGGCTACACTCCTACATCTGGATGGTGTATTACTGCTGCCCTGGTGTCCTGCTGAGCAGGTTTCACACCCACAGGTTGAAGTCACTGGCTCCGCAAGCCTGAAGTCTTGCTTAGTAACAAATAACCCTAAAGAACCAACGAGGAGCAGAAGGCTGAGCACAGCAAGGAAGCACTCAATACAGTGTGAAGCATTAACCTCACTATGCTTTGCTTGGTGCTCTTTTACCTTGACTGTAACACCTGAATCTCCTATGAGTCTCATGAGTTAAATCATCAGGTCTGACCCCATTCTGAAATATGAATCAGGTTATTTCAGTTTCAGATAACCGGTGTTGTCTGTGCTGTCTCAAGCTGCTTTGAAAGGGTGTCTAGAATCAGCCAATAGGCTGGAGGGACAGACACCAGATGTCCTGAAAAGAAAGTATAAATTTTTACTTAGTGGGAATAATTCCTTTTTGAATGATTGTCCATCTAACATCTTTAAATCAGGCTCTGAGTTCCTGTTCTCATTGCTCTCCCCAGGCTAGTATGTGGCCATCTATACTGCTTGTGGTCCCCCAAGCGACTTTAGGGACAGCAGTGGGGCTGGTAACTTCTGTACAGATGGTTGGAGCTGGCCTTTCAAATCTGATTGTTGGACACATTCTGGGAACAAAGTCCAGGTGAGAATGCTTTGTCTTTTTTTTTTTTTTTAAATAAGCAGAGAAATAACCAGTGCTTTAGTGGAGTAGTGTGAACAGGAACCAGGGGATTTGCAACCTAATGCTGCAGGGAACTACAGCAGTGCCTTAAGTATCTTCAAGTGACTGGTTGTTCTCTCCTGTTTTGGCTTTCTAGTGAATTTAAGATCCCTCTGGGGTACTGGCAACAGATGATGATCTTTCTGTTGGCAAACACTGTCCCATGCATCATTGCCTCCATTAGCCTCAATGTTGTGGACAAGTATCAGGTACGTGTGATAAAAAGTGAAGAACAGCTGTGCATCACTGAGTTCCTTTTAACAATGTAATAGCTTTTGGGTGTGTATGTGAATGTCTCTTAAACGGGGACTGCATAAAAGGAGAACCTACTGCTCCATACCAATACAGTGCATTGCAGTTTTGCCTGGTACCAAGCCACTGGTGGCTGTGTATTTTTTGCAAGACAGTGAGGGCAAGGGCCAGGACCCAACTGTGGCAATGTGTATGTGCAGCAAAAACAGCGTCCTTTTGTCACCAGTTGCTGCCTTGATTTTCCAGGATAGGATGCTGAACAGAACCAGAAAGGGAGCACCTGTAGGGCAGGACAGACACCCTGCAGATGCAGCTCAGCTTCTTGATGATGACATAGGAACTGAAGACTCTGTCAGCTGAACCTTGGCAGAGAGAGAATGACTGCACTGCCAGACACACCACTGATCACTTCTGCCTGAAAGTGCTTTAGCCTGCGTACTTTAAACATCTTTAAATGGGATCTTGAAGGCAATTTTCTACAGACTGGGAATCTTTCTACTTAGGCCTGGCACACATGTGAAAGGGTCTCCTCTGTGGTTCTTGGGCATTCTCCAACACCTACACAGCTGCATGGGGCACTTTAAGATCTGCACTGCAGTCAGTGAAGCTAACCTTGTTCATGAGCCCTTAGATGGCTGCTTGCCAACCTTGCAGTACAACTGCCTGTGAAGGTGTGCTGACCTGCTCTGCTACCAGAATCCTGCACAACAGCACCAGCAGGCCTGCTGTTTCACTCACTGCTCTAGATTAGCCTCTTCCACAAATCATGTGCCCATGTGAGCGACATCATAATTATTCTTTAGGTAGGAGTCTGAAACATCAAACTGATGACCTTTTGCACACAAGCCTAGCTTAACTGCTTATTACTTTACTAGAAATACTTCTGTAAGCTGTGCGTATTCACTGCCCTTCAAAAGCATAAAAGGTTTTGATCTGGAATTCTGTCCTTTATACCCCAGTGCTCTCACTCAGGGCATCTAGAGGCTTATTTTACTCAGCCAGCTGCCCTTTGCACTGGGCAAATGTTCACAGTGTTTTCAAAAGCACGAAGAAGGCTTTAAGAATGAAGTAAACTGTAACAGACAAGTATGAGAAATGCTGAAGTGAATGACACATGTAAATTACTACGACTTCTTAAGAGAAAGAGCAGCTGTGCTCAAGTTGCATTTAATATAAACAGTTCTAAACTGAACGTGATTTAGGCACTGACAGCATCCAGTAAAGTCACATTTCAAGACAAATCCACTTATCAAAGCTTGGCTGAACTGATTTACTAAAGATGATGAGTGCAGACAGCAAGATCTTCAAGTTTATGTTAGACAGTGAATTCATTTCAGACCAAAATTAAAGAATTTCCCTTTTGGAGTTTGGTGCAGCAGAAATTTAGGGGAGAAGGTAAGTCACAAAACTCCAAAAATCACAGACTCCTCTAGTTTAGCAACGACCTCCTGAGATCAAGTCCCACACCCTTGCTCAGTCAGGGGCAGCCAGAGCAGGTTGTCCAGGACCTGCTCAGAGTTTGAACATCTCCACAAGATGGAGACTCTGCAGCCTCTCTGGGCCACCTGTCCCAGTATCTGACCCCTCGCAGGAAAAATTTGTGTCCTTGTGTTCAGATGGAAATCTGTGTGGTTTCCCTTGTGCCCATTACCTCTTGTCCAGAGCAGAGTCTGGCCCCCTCATTCTTGCTCCCTCCCAGCAGGTACTTGAGCACACTGGTCAGATCTCCCAGAGCCTTCTTGAGCAGCCCTGGCTCTCTCAGATGCTCCAGTCCCTTTATCACCTTTGTGGCCCATCACTGCATTCCCTAAATCTCATCTCTCTTGTACTAGGGAGCCCAAAACTGCAGACAATGCTCCATGTGAGGCCCCATCAGTATTTTAACCCAGCTGGTAAATCAGACTCCTGCTAGACTGTGGCTTCAAAACATCATTCAGCCTCCACTTGCTGTACTACACTTCAGTGATGAAATCCTGCACTTGCATTTTTTCAGAGGAAAAATCCCGTGACGAATTTCCAGCTGTAATTATGAAAAACCACATGCAGCAGGGCTGTAAACTAATGTTGGAGACTTGCGTACAGAAGAAAATATGTGTTCAGAGCTGATTTGTGTGTTTATACCCTGGCTTAAAAGCAGTGACTTCCACCTGGTGTGCTGAAGCCATCAGCTTTCTTAGTTTATGCCATGTGATGCAGCAGCAGCTAAACTCAAAGGGGGTTGGTGCTGTAACAAGAGCTGGGATAACCACTCTAAGTGCTGTACTTGCTCCTTCATGGAAGAAGCTCACTCAAAAGCCAGCCGTTCCTGTTTCACATCCCACCAGCAACCTCCAAAATACTTGAAAAGAAACTTCACTCTTCTGTTTTGAAGAAGAGTTGTGACATAGTTTCCTTAAAGTCTGCCCAACGGTTAACAAGGTTCTCATTGGTGTAACACCAAAGCCTCACTGCCTGCTCCGCTGTGTGTCACTGGGAAGCATTCCTGCTCCTCTCCTGTGTTCACTGCCTATATGGAGAACTTCTGTTGGCTAGAGAGGGTTTTATAGAAACCATCGAAGATCCTTGTACTTGCTTATAAAAGCCCTGTCACAGAATCTGAAGATGTGCGGACATTCTGGTGACCTTTGGCTCTCTTGCACAAAGACCATCTTCAGGGTGGGAGGACTCTACTGGAGCCTCTCACAGGCAGAGTTCTTCTGGACAGGCTGCTCCTGTCTTTCAGCTCAGATGGATAAAGCTCAAAGCTGACGCAACAGTAAGGAGGCAGATGATGACCCTTCCTGGAACAGTATCTGTTCACCTCCACTGGGCACACTGATAGCTTACTCTTACTCAGTTTTTTTCAGTAATAACCCCCTGATGACCAGAAAGCCACCTTCACTTTGCCTGTCTTCCCCATTCTTGCTGGACACCTGCAGCTGGGATAGCAGAGATCAGCTCTGAGCTTTCAAAAAGGCAACTGCATGGCTCTCATACTTTGGTTGAGCTTGTCATGAAAACGAAAGGGTGGCATTCACAGAGGTCAACATGCTGCAAGAAATGGAAGGAAACAATCAGGGGTTTTTTTTGTTTAACTTTTGTAGTTTCTTACTGATCATGACTATGGGTAACTGAAACCCCCATCTGCAACACTGTCCCCAGCCTTAGACAACGTGGGCCTTAACATTTAAGCTGCACAATATTCTCTGGCAGAACATTCGTCTTGCCAAAGACACAGTGGATTGAGACTCGTAAAATATAGACTGAAGCCTGAAAGTGGACATTAGTTTAGGCAGTTCACACTGAGGTGGACTTGTGTTGCCCTTCATGCCCCAGTACATGCTCCCAGCAGCCAGAACGTTAAACACTGACACAGTAGAGCACACATTTATGTAACTCTGTGGGAGGAGACAGTGGAGAAAAAGCCATCATCTTTATGATCTTTATGAAGAACTTGGCATAATGTTAAGTTCCTGTTACTTCAACAGGCCCCTAAGCTTCTGATATACCTGGACACAGAGCAGTCTGTGGTTTTGGCTTAAGTGGCACATAGCACACACCCACGCAGCAGCAGACGAGGGGCCATGGAGAAGCTAAAGGCAGCATGGCTACTATTTAAAATACCTGTATTTGTAGGAGGGATGAGGAAAGCAGTGGGTAACACACCACAATTAGAAGCCAGCTGGACCTAGAGAGGCTGATGCATAAAGCAAATTTCCTGCATTCTTGCTGGTTATGGTCAGTATTTTGACCTGCTTGAGGAAGAAGAGGTTGTCCTGTTAGCAATATAAGAAGCTTGAAAGAAAGGGAAAGCCAATTCAAGATGAGACTGACTTCATTCCCAGGAGCAAGATAAAACTATAAAAATAATCAGGGCTGCTAATTTAGCCCAATAATTTAAATCTGCCTCTTCCTGCTCACCAGCTATGTTCAAAGGGAGGAGTGGTGACTGGGCACAGCCTAGGCAGCCATCTTAGCCTGCTGGGAGACTTCTGGGCATCAGTTCTTGGCCAGCAATAAATTGTTACCCAGTCCACTTCTTGCAACACTGATAACCAGTAATGACAGAAACAGCTTACATGTGACCAAGTCTCTCCACAGCCAGGATGCTGTGACCTGTCTTTGTTCCTTAAGAAACAATGCAAAATTCCTCAATGACATTTAATCCATCACCTTTTCCAAAGGGAAGTGATACATGGCTTCAGCAGAGCTTCAAGCTGAAATTCAACAAGAGATGCATCAGAGGGTTTGGACAAATTGCTGGGTGGACAGCTCCACCACACAATCACCCAGGTAGCCAAGGGACTTGGATATCCACACCAGTGTGATCATATTGTACATAAGCAACTCTGACAACCTTCCAGGTAACATACTACAGCAGTTACTCATTTAGTGCTTAAATAATTGTCTCCACACATCACTACTTTACATATCTTCTCTTGCTAGACAAGCCCCAAGAATGTACTTTGGAGATTCCAAGTCTCATTAGCCTGTATAAATAATTCAAAAAACTCACAGTAATGCTGCTTAAAACACCAACAGAGAGGACATTAATCTTCCTCATTGAGAGTGCAATGCAGGGTGTGATGCAGTGATGCAACAGATGGACAGTATCAGACAGTGCTTGCTCAAAAGGTTTTGCACAGCAGCCAGCAGTCTTCACAGGGGAAAACAAGCATGAGCTGGGTTAACTGGCACACATGGGGATCAGAAGGGATGACACACTGCAGCTGGGTTGCTCACTAGAGCCGTGAGGTCTTGTATAGGACAGACATGGTGAAATATTTAGGGACTAAGCAGCAGATATGCCTAGAACCACATGACTCATGAAAGCATGCAAGTCCTCCTTTGACCACTTCCTAGGCTAAGCTCACTAGGGACTATGGATACCATAATTTTCCTTCCCAGACTGAAACAGCAACCCAGATAACATTCTATCCCAAGTGTTTAGCTACAAACCAGCAGTTTTGGGGAAAGCAATGAGGTAACACACACAGTTGCAAAGTGGAGCTATACTGCAGTCTACTGTTGGCTGCAGCTCAAAGGAAAGACAGTCCTTCATTGCTAATATGCTATCTATCAAGAACATTGCCACATTCCCACACTATGCAGATCCCACCCAAAGTACTGTACATGCTTCAGAGGAGAGTTCTGAACTGTAAATGGCCAAACACAGAAGTCACTGTAGGAGTGAGGGTTGGCTGAGAGGCTCTGAGAGCATCACAGCCTGGAAGTTCGGGGATGAATGCCGCAGACACATAACATCCTGGCTGAGAGGCCACTGTGTCCAGCTCACCCAGAACTGTAGTGTCAGTAGCTGCAGTTCCGTCCTCTGTCAGCCAAGGCAGTCTGGCACATAAAGGGTGTTTTACGCACTCACTAGAAACACATAGTTGAGGGTATGACTCCTCCACATAAAGAATATCCCCTGCTCCAGGGGAGTTACTACATTTTTCTACAATAGCCTTAAATATTTAAAATATTTGAATATTTAATTCTATTTACAATATTGTTGAAGAAAATAACAGAATCCCAGTGTGGTACAGAACATCATGGAATGCTGCCCACAAAAAGGCATTAAGCTGAGCTCTTGCTACCGTCCTATCCCTACCCCTCCCCAGGGATAAGAGGTGTCTGTCTTATGGGCAGCCTTGGGCAGGCTGTCACAGCTCCTAAGCACAGTACCCTGTACCGAAGGCCTGAAAACACATGTGCAGTTTTTCCATTTCAGACAATAAAATTCATCAGTGTATCTATGGTGAAATAGAGTACTGACCGATTTATAAAAGCAGGCATCTACAGCACACAATGACAAAATACAGAGGTTTATTGATAACTGCATGTTCTGTCATTTGATTTCCAATTCCCTTCTGTCCCAGAGAAATGCTCAGATCAATCTTACTTGAAGAGTTGAAAACATTGTATAGATTCCAAAGAAAGAAATGCAAGAAAATTAACATAGTTTAACTAATTTAAGGCCTAGTTAGAAGCTGCTGTTTAAAAAACAGGCACTGAAACCAATGCATATCAGGTACTAAAAGATGCCAAATGTTTGGTATTGCAGATAGCATCAACTACACCAGAGCCTGCAATGCAGGAAGCAGCCTCTGGTTGATTTTTCCACATGACGGCTTCCTGTCAAGTACTGGAACAAGGAACTGAAATGGCTACTGTGTCTGAGACTCAGCCAGAGGCTAGAGAATGCAGACTCAGGAAGAGTTGCTAGGAAATACATGTTTGGAAGTAACTCAAGTTCATTCCAGGGTTGCAGGTTGAACTACTGCCTTGTTTTACTGGGGGGAAAAATAACAGGCAGCTCCAAACCAATCTGAAAGGTACAAAGGCATTTAAATCCCTACTTTCCATGGCTGCTTTTATCCTAGGCACTGCCCCATATATTTCATTATTTGAAAAGGCATCTAAGTCTTAAAGCAGTCACCCACCACTGCTGACCCAAGGAAACTGCGCAGCCTAGGAAGCATTACAATCACACAGAGGTTTAGCACCTGGCCCAGCATCCCATCTCAATGGTAGCAGTTCCCAGAGAACATGGGCTAGAATAGCAGTGGATATACATAATAAGGCCACTTGTTCTTTGGTGTACCTGAACAACTCCTGTTTTGATATGTTAGATTTACAAGGTCAGTATTCAATATATTTAACAGCAAGCACCTAGAGTTAACATTCATGTATCAAAGCTCTGGATATGATCATAAAATCCATTCAGAGAACAAACTCTCCCCCAAAATCATCTGTGCAAAACACACACATCTTCCAAACATGATTCACGATAAGACTTTAGCAATACAAACCTTCTGTTTGTGCTGGCTTTGTTTTTCCAACTAAGGTAATCTACAGCAAAATCAACTACAGCTCTAGGTTGAGGAGAACTCACGTAGTTCTCCCAACCTTACCAACAAAAATCTGAAACAGTCAAAGGCAAAGGTAAGGCTGACGAAAGACAGGAGAATTCACTAACAGACTCAGCACAGACAAAACAGGAAATTCACTGTGGTGGAGACAGGAGAAGAGTCCTGGTTTCCATGGGGAGCCAAGTGAAAACCTGTGCTGAAGCCAGGCCTCTTCTACAGAGGCTGGGTCAGAATGACCTGGCTGACACGTCAGCATATTCTCCATTGTAACTGTAAACTTTCAAGTTGCCTCTGTTCAAAGAGTACCATAAAGCTATTGTTTGCACCAACATCTTTACCAGAAAACTACAAGCACTCAACTAACTAGAAGCACCTACATGAAACAGCATGTTGGACTGCCACATGTGAAGAGCCAGTCACAGTAATCAGCAAATTACTAAAGACGTCCAAAAGACCTGAATATCTGGGGAGGGGAAAACCACAATCTTTACAAACATATGATGGTTTATGAGCATAAAAGAAACCTTCAGTATATTTTGTCCTTGTATCAGCAATCATGTGCTGCAAAGCAAGAAAGGAGAAAAAGAAGCAGTGACTGAAGACACTCTCAACCATGGCAGCACAATTTGTTCCAGCGAACACATTTATATTCACATGACTGCAAGTCAGCTCACACTGTGAAGCTGCATCCCATTGCCTAGGGGAAATCCCAGCCTACCTGCTGTACGTCAGAATCTTCAGGTGTGACCTCCAGACCCCTTCCTATTCACAATATTTGACATGTTGACTGTATGGATAAGCTTGACTCTACAAGAGTGTCCTGAGGCACAAGCTAGCTAAGAACCTAACAGTCTGAGGAACTCACCACTAAGCTAAGTAGCACTAGTTTTTCACAAAGTTACACTAAGGTCCGGCTCTGCCACGCACCCAGGCAGGCCAACACTCACATCTTCCACAAGGCACCCGTTCCCTCCCCAGCCCTTCCTCCCCAAATCACCAGAATATCCTTCCTACGCACTCTAACATAACCCTCATCCATCTGCCTAAGAATCTATTCACAAGCAATAGTGTATAAACTGACCTTGCCACCACAGACAAGAGTTTCTCCATTACTGACAGCAATATGATGACCCTAATAGAACGCAATGCTGGATTTCCCCCCTGGAGGATTGAGGACTTTGTTGTGCGAGCGTGGCCTTGGCCCTAGTCGGGGTTCGTGATTGTCTATCTTGGGTTCTGGCTCCTTGCATCGCTCCTCTTTGCCCAGAGCTTTTTTCTCGCCTCCATCTTCCAGGTGTGGTTTGATATTTTCTGTAGCTGCATTAAAGAAAACAGGTTAGATCATCAGATCGCTCACTATTCTCTACTGCACAAAGTGCCTCATCTTCTGTGGGCTGTATTATTTCCCACACCTTCCATTCATAGCACACCAAGGTTTCTCATTATCTGTTCATTTTTCCTGAAGGAAACAGGTGCTAAGAAAAGAATTTCACTTTTCACAACATTTCCCCTCTTCCTTCAGCAATCTTTTTAACAAGGATATGAAGACCGAGCAATTTTGGCAGTTGCAAGCAATTAAGAGATACAACGTACCAATCAATACTGAGCTTAAAAGCAGGGTTCCCATCATTCTTTAACAATTAGCTGAGCAATAATACATTTTGTCAGTCAGCTATTTATTATTTACAACTACAGAAGGCCAAAATTACCCATTTGAAGGAGATGGCAAGAGAGGAAGAGGTAACCTGATAGGATTTTTTGGTCATATACAGATTCCATACATATCTGTATATTACGCACATGGTATCAAGCAAAGTCTAAACACACAGACACAGGGTATCATGACTCACGCCTGTGTTCTCCTCACTAAGAGGAAGAGAACCATTTCCCTGACACAAGTGATTAGATTTCTACTAAGCTTTTCAGTCCTATTATCCTAAAAACATGAGACTAAGGCTAGTGTTTAAGCAGAAGCACAAGAAACTTCCTCATTATTCATTTGGGAAGTTATCTTCCCAAAGAGAACAGAGAAAAGAATTTCTCTTGCTGACCTTCTAGCTTCTTTGGTATTTCCTCTTCTTTCAAGACAATGTGATCCTGCAAAGACATCAAAAACTATCTTAGCGTATTATTGTTCTCAAACAGCATGTGTGTCACAAAATCCTTCTGGAAGTTTTGCTTCATTTTTAAGTTTACAGATCACAGATCAAATAAAAGCAAGCTATGTGCAGCCCTTCATCCCCTCCACTTCTACAGAACCCCAAAAACAGGGGCACAAATCTTCTATGTTATGGCAAGGTGCAGATCTCAGACAATTCATTGAAACATGGATGAAGAGGCTACATTAGGTCATCAAAATGGTAAGCACAGCTGTGGTGGGTTAATTGCCAGACTCGATTTTAGAGGTCTTCCCCAACCTTAAGGATTCATTGATTTTAAGGTCAGGAATTACCATTCCTGTCAAGCACCTGCTATCACCCAGGAGAAGTTGGTACACATAACTATAATACAAGCAGCCCTTGAAGACCCTATTTGTATGCAGCAATTCCTGTCTCCAACAAAACATTTTAAGACCATTTCCCCAACAATCTCAATTGACTGTTGGAAATACACAGCCACACTTCAGAGAAGTGTTTCCCACTCATGAAAATCAACTTGCTGTAGTTTTTGTAAATATGCTGTCTTTTTTCCATCCCAGTATCTCCCCCAGTTCCAATGCTCTAATTAATGACATAAGAATTTACAAATGTTGTCCTCCATTTAGTCAGGAATTCATGGGAATTAAAGTTACATTTCCAAAAAACTAACTAAAAAGAAACAGCGACCATCTCAATAAAGGGGTACAGAGAAACAAAGCAAAGCCCTCTCCTACACCAACAGCACTACTCCTGTCAAAACCTAGCTCCTAATCTTATTTTTCCTCCTCCTCCTCCTCCTTTCATACAGCCCCAGATACTATTCAGAATATGCATAAAAAGAAAGCACTCTACCAACAACTTAAATTTAAGGGGAAAAAAAAAAGGGCAAGAAAGTTAAATTGGACTCATCCTTTCTTCCTAAGCTTCCAGGAAAAACTACACTGTTTTCAGCAGAATGACAATTTCTGTCCTGGTTCCAGCCAGCACAGGGTTAATTTTTGCAGTAGCCAAGAAGGGCATGGCCAGGACCCAGAGGTTATTCTGCACCACATCATGTGCAGGGAGTGGGGGTAAAAGGACCCTTCTGGCCAGATGTGGTGGCTGAGCTGAGTGGTTGGGGTAGTGCTGTGTTCCACATGGTGAGCACTCACATGTGAATTGTTCATCCTTCTTGTACATTCCGTTATTAATTTTGTTGCTGTTACTGGTTTTTTTTCATCTCATTGCTATTTCCAGTAAATTGTTCTTATCTCGACCCATGATTTTTACCTTTTACCTCCAATTTCCCTTGCCAGCCACAGGGGGAAGGAGGAGGGGAGCGTGAGTGGTGCATGGTTTGGAGTGTTTTCAGTGGGAACACTAAACTGGGGAATACCATTCCTAAACCACATCAGTTTCATAGAATGTTAAATTTCCATGCTATATGACATGCCAAAAACATTATCAACATAACAGCTACTCACTTGTTAGTATTTACTTAGAGTAAGGCAGCAGGTTGTAAATCTGCATATAGGGCATTTAAATACAGTAACTGGTAATGTATCCTGCTTTTTCCAAACCCAGATGTGGTCATAACTACAAGCAACTATAACACATCCAGCTTTAAGATCAAAACTCAACTATATAACATATATGTAACAACTGTAACACTATACCAAGAGACACTTTTGTCTGTCTTGTACAAATCAAGTACCTGCTGGGCCTCACACCACTGATCCCAAGTTCACTTTTTCACTGTTGATCACTTAAGCCTAATCTCCTGCTGAAGTGCTTTCAAGGTGACTGTAGATACATGTATTTAAGAGAGGTGAAGTGCACAGCCAGGCCTCACAAAGGTTTATGACTGTAGCTCACTGGGGTTTATGACCGTAGCTCACCAACTTCCCAAGTTTGCAACAAGATCACATCTGCCAAACTGCAGGATAAGGAGAAATATCTCCTCCCTATACAGTTTAAATGCCTCTTGGCTCTGTCAAGAACTCCAGCTGTACCTCACTTACACGAAAGATCAAAGGCTTTTTTCTCTTCTTTTTTTTTTGAACGCACAACCACAGTCTAATTAATATGTTTACAACAAACTGCAGAGATCTGATACACCCAAAATAACGAGCTATCAAAGAGACTTTGGGAATAACTGTCTCACTCAAAGTCACTCTATGCACATTCAGTTCTGTTCTTAGGGGGAGCACAGGCACGCGACAGAGCACGACAGGACTCCGGAGCTGCTGGCTTCTTGATGTGACAGCAACAGAACTACAGATACCTTGGGCTTGTTCGGGTGTGCTCGCACAATGCTAGGAGAGACAGGAGACCCAAAGATATCGCTTGTCTTCCCACCAGGTGGATTCATGCGTGGACGAGGCTGAGCAGAACTAGAGTCTTCAAAAATGCCACTTTCTTTTCCACCTGCAAGGCAGTTGTTAAGACTTTTTTTCGAGATTAACTTTATCACACTATATAAAAAAACAAAAAACAAAACCCAAAAACATATATATATATATATATAAAAAATTCAAGGAGTTCCACAACCCTGCTGCCTAGGAACTTCGTTTTATTTGCCTAGTTGAAATCCTTTCTTACAATTCACCTGCAGATCTCAAATTGAGCTAACTGCTGATACGGCTCTACAACAGAAGCTGTTTCCTTTCATCATTTCTTAGAACCTCGATTTGGAAAAAATTAAGACTTGGATGATGTGCTAAAAAGTCTCTGAACATGTGGATCCACTGAAATATTCATATATTCAGAAGTCTGAAGAGATTTGTTGTTCAAACCTACTCAGTATATAAAAATGCAACATAAAATGACAGATCCCAGTGTTCCAGTTTAGGAACACAAAACCATTCTATGCTGCAATTCAGAGTCCAGTCACACAGAAAGAGTGGGCAGCTTTTACCTGGAGGGTTTGTTCTTTTTGGAATGTTCTGAGGTTGTTCTGATGCTCCAAAGATATTGGACGCCATCCGGTGTGGTCTGCTTGAAGAAGACACTTCTTCTGTACTCCCAAAGAGATTACTAGAATTTCCTCCTGGAGGCTTCAATACCCTATATCACAGAATGAGGAACAAGGTACAAAAGTTCATTTAAAATTTATAGCATTCAACATATTTGATGTCCCTTTCCCATTCTCTCCCTGTATGTAACTTTTACATTTTAATTTACTTTAGGTAATTCTGCTATATCCATGAAGTATCTACTTTTCAAGAGCTGTTTTACTATTCTTAAGTTCAGCAAATATTGCCAGCCTCCTGGTCAGTCAACTTCTATCTATGATTACTTGAAATGATCCTAAAGCTGCCACCTACACAAATGACTATGCCATTGTGTAGAAACAACAGAGGTTAAGAGAAGCCATATGACTGGTTAGGATTTTAAAAATAACCATTACAGAATCAGACTTTCTGCTAAACTGCACATACCAACTCTGAATCTGTGATACAATTCAAATCCACTGACTTTTAAATAAAGGCAGACATTTTATAACTACTAAAAAATTTGCTAGTCTCAACCATCAGTTATCATAATAGCTGCTGTAGTTTAGAATGGAGACACAGAATACCAAAAAGCTAATTCTTTAGCGGTCAAGCTGCAAATCCATTAAAATGAAACCTTTGCACCAGAGGATATCAAATGGATCTGCAGAAAAATTGGAGCATACAACAGAAATCATCTGACTTCTTGAAAATTTACCAAAAGTCATGCTTGTCCTTCAGTAATAATTCCATAGTTAATGCCAATGTCTTGTTCAACAGACTAGAGATCCTGCCCCAAAAAGGAACCAAACTACTATTTGGGAGTAGAATCGGCAGAATTAATTGGAAAATTAACAGAAAAAGCATAGGAAAGAGATGAATACCTAAATATGGCTGGAAAGAAGCTCAGCAAAAAAAAAGGACCTGGGGGTGCTGGTTGACAGTGGCTGCAAATGAGCTGGGCAAGAAAGCCAATGACATCCTGGCCTGCACCAGAACCAATGTGGCTCCCAGGATCAGGACAGTAACCTCTGCTGGGCACTGGTGAGGGACCTCAAATCATGGGGGCAGTTTTGGGCCCCTCACAACAATAAAGACCTTAAGTGGCTGGAGCACAGCCAGAGAAGAGAATGCAGCCGGGGAAGGGTCTGGAGCACAAGTCTGATGAGGAACAGTTGAAGGAGCTGGAGGGGCTCAGCTTGGAGAAAAGGAGGCTCAGGGGGCACCTTCTGGCTTTGCACAACTCCCTGACAGGAGGGGGCAGTGGAGCGGGGGTGAGGGGGGCAGTGCACACAGGAGAGGGGGTTAGGCTCTGCTCCTGGGGAGCAAGGAACAGGACAAGAGGAAACAGCCTCAAGTTGTGCCGGGGGAGGGTAGACTGGATATCAGGATGAATTTCATCACAGGAAAGGTTTTTAAACATTGGAATGGGCTGCCCAGGGCAGTGGTAGAGTCACCATCCCTGCAGATGTTCATGAAATGACTCAACGTGGCACTTAATGCTCTGGTCTAGTTGACAAGCAGTCAAAGGTTGAACTCCACGATCTCAGAGGGCTTTTCCAACCCTAATGATTCTGGGATTCTGTATCAAAAAAATTTTTACAGTTACACCTACCAACTACCCACAGTCTTAGCAGCTGAACAAAAGTAGTAGCTCAATTATACTACTTCTAATCTGAACCCTTGATCTGGAACCTAAAGTAACCCTACTTTTAAACCAAGAGAACAGTTATAAATTGCAAGACCTTGATCCCTACCTGAACACAATTCAAATGTCAGTGAATTATTACAACCCCTTCTCTCCCTAGCCCTGTGACAGCAGCACACCATTCCAGATGAGCTACGCCAGGCATAAAATAAGGTTCCTCTTGGTGCCAAGATCTACTCCAGTTTAAGATTTAATTTCACAAAAGTAGAGATATTTGGCTGCTCTGTCAGAAAATGAGCTTTGTGTGCATTTCAGATCTCAAGATGGAGAAAGCAGTTTTAGGCCCTTTGGGAAGAAGGAGAAATAAGGTCCTCTTTTAGTCTCGGAGTAGTTTATATAGACGGTACTAGCCTCAGAGGGACTGTCTTTACTGGCCAATTTCAATATTTTAATCCCTAGTATGACTGTGGATTTAATAAATGCCTTTAGCTTGAGGAGTAACTAGAATTTCAGCAGACAGGATAGCTCCTTGTCCAAAGCACAGGTTCGATCATACAGAGCTTATTTATTTACAATTTAGTGTTCAACAGACTACAGCTTCAACTAGCCTCTGTGTTCTCCATGTATCTTAGAAGATTAAATGCACTATTAAAGCAGACACTGTATAGGTAAATTATGAATTTCAATCATTCACAACAGTCCAGAAACCAGAGGCAGATTAAGTACTTAAAGTGAGGAGGCTGAAGGAAAAGGGAATTCTACAAAAAAGTAGTTTGGGAATGAGTCTCTGTTAAAATGGATTCCTCTCACATAATTTAAATGATTTTTGACTTTACCTGTTCTTTTCAGCTATTTTTTTAACTGCATCTACTCTTTCTTGCATTCCAACTACTAAGTACACCAGCAAAGAGACTGAAAGGAAGTAAAAAGCTGATTATACAGCTGGAGTCTCTTACACCCCAGATTCACTCCATTTACCATGATGTTTGCTTAACACATGCCTACAAGCATAGGAGGGAATAATGAAATTACTACATTCCGATTTTTTTTTAGTTTAAGAAAAATAGCCAGTCACAAGAATCAAATTACTTCTCCTTCCTGCAATGGGTTTTAAGAGCTATTGCAGAAAGAAATTATAGAGAAAATCCATTTTACGATTAAAAGTCTTGACAATTCAGTAAAGAAACTTCATCAAAATAAATCCAACACTGATTAATCTTATACTGTCCTCTTATTTTCAGCTTAGTATCCACACTAAGAAAACCCTACTGTTCAACAAATTAGCCAGAGGCATCACTGGTGATGCTTACAAGGTGGAAATCAGCACAAGTACCTTTTCTGCCAGCATCACCCAAAATAATGTCTTGACTCTACATACACAAAGTGGATTTACCACGTCAATTTCTGGAACTTCTAAAGGCTGGGAACCTTCCAAGCATTACATAAACTTTCACATGGCGGTGACAGTCACACTAGGTTAATAAAATTTGAACTAATACAAAGTCAGATAACTAAGTCATTCACAGGAATTACCAAAAATAACCTTGAAGTACAGCAACAAAGTCTGTCAGCTGATGCCAACGAAGAGGACAGGGCTTTGCACTCATTCCCTCCAACCAAATATGTGGGAGACTACAAAGCTATTTTCTTGCTGTGCAGCCTCTAGAGCACTGCTGGCCTCCCTGTACTACCACATACTCAGTTCTAGAGCAGAGTGAGACATGCAGGTGCCCCACACCAAGAAAGAAAACCAGATTTAACCTGTAAATCCTACCAAAGGAAAACAGCGCACTAAACTTGACAAGCCAAGATGAGCTGCTTCAACAGAGTACACAGAAATTTAACATACACTGTATATTAACTTTATATATATATATATAAAAACTTTTAGTTTATACTTTACAGTCATTTTAGTTTACATCGGTATTATGCCAGTTTATATAGAGACATTTTTGTGTCTTGTAGCCAGGTATGTTGGGTCTTTCTGCCTTTGGGAAGGTGTTGTTTTATCCTTTCAAACCGTGAAAAAACAACCCTTTGTCTTCAACAAAATCTAAATCTGCCTTTCTCTCCCTCCCCTCCAGCAGACCAGAAGTTTGTGAACTCCTCTGAAACAGCTAACTCAAGATCCCTATGCCACAAGTTTAAAACCCCCTACTAATTGTTTTGTTCTCTTCTGGCAGATTTGAAGAATTTTACTTAGTTCTTCTGATCTTTTTTTAATCTCCTACATTCTAACACACTTGAATTTGAATGTCCTTTGCTCATTAAGCCTTTCAGCCAACCTATGGAAGGCTTATCCATTACTTCAAGACACCCTCCACATAACTTTTTTTTTTTTTTAAATCCTGCCTGAAAATTAAACACTGAAGTTTTACCAGTTTTCAGACTGTTCTAATACAGTAGATAAGAGGTGCATTATCCATAAGAGACTAGCAGAAAGCAGGTGTTGAGGTTTGGGACCACAGGCTCTAAAACAAGACCAGAGGTCCTGGGATGCTCCTGCCGTGGGATCAATAGAGACTCACAGCTCATTAAACAGCTCACTCACATACAAACAGCAAGCTGTGTTATGCCACCATGCTCTTGATCTGAAAGCTCCGAGATACTCCGCAGTGGCCCCGATGGGATTAGAGGAACATGAGTATTACATTTCCAAGATGGTTAAATTTACTATTGTCAGCTCTTTGCAGTAGTTGTGAAGCTGCTCATACACAGGATGAATCGAGGGTATGTTAATGCAATGCATCTTCAGAGTGCACAACAGCAGAATGATACGACTCTGTCCTGCTCTGCTTTTAGAAGCTCTCAGACATGCAATTTCATGTTTTATTTTGAAAAAGCAAAACTTCCTTAAAAATACAAAGTGTCATTGTTAAAGTTTAATAAAATAAAACTAGGCAGTTAATTCGATTCAGCAAACTAGCTGCGTGCTCTATCACTGTAGGATTAACAGGATCACTAGAAACACATTTCCCTGGACAATTAAGTGAAAGCTTTCACTTAAAATTTTCTTAGCATCATTTATTTCTAACCCCTCTATTATGAAGTTCTCAAAATGCAAACATTTGCTTATAATTTCTTCGGAAAGATTTTCACACTAGGAAGATTCATTTTTTCCCACTTCCATAGCTGGTGGTGGTTGCTGCAGGGATTTGGAATTAGGCTCAGTTTTAATTAGAGCAACTTCTACATACCAAGAACTGCAAAAGGATTTGCATTCTCACTAAACAAAGTTTTGTTCAGGGAATGAACAGAATAAGCTGTGTCTTTAAACCAGGTGCTTTTCCCCTTGATGGCACAGGCCATGAGTCAATATAGTCAATGCCTCAGAGACCCAGCTGCAAACCCGCTAAAGGAAGTTCCTGCGGTGCTGCCACGGGCTCTGGTACAGAGCTGTGAGTGGCTCCGGCCTGCTCTCAGGCACCACAAACACACCCCGACACGGCAACGGGGAGCAAGCTGTAAGGCCACCTTTGCTCGCTGTTAACTAACACGTTACAATGGTCTGCCCGGGAACCCAATTTATGCGTTAAACGTGGTTTCAAAATTACTATGAGTACAGACACTTCTCAGCGACTACGCCAAGGACAGAGCATCCTCAAAAGTCTTCTAAAACCAGGTCACAGCTTGAAGCGACTGGAATGCAGGAAAACTTAAAGCATTCTTAGATAATTTCAAAACCCTTCCTCCTTCCCCCACACGACAGCCTCGCGGATGGATTCATCACTGCACTCACGCCCTGCGGTATTCAGGATATCTGCCCTCCTCCAAACAAAGCAATATATTTCAACTTCGCAGGGCGAAAACAAGCCGACATCTGCTTCTGCAGGGGTTTCTGCTCAATCTTCCCCCTCACAGCTTCACAGAGAGTAGTTGGGGCCCCTCGCCCCTCGTGAATAGAAACACGGCGGGAGACGGTGCTCCCCAGCGCTAGGCCCTTCTCCCCGCGCGGGAGTCCCTCCAGGAGCTCCTGGGTTGGGTCGGGCGCTGCACCCGTGAGGGCTCCGCCCGGCCCTGGGGCTCTCCCCATGTACCCCAAGCGAGGCCTCAGCCCAAGGCAGCACCAACGGGAGCGCAGCGCGGCCACTCCCCGCCCAGACTCCCGGACGCGGGACAAGTAAACTGAGGCACAGCGAAGGCACCGGCCGCGCGCTGGCTTCCATCCGGCGTTACGGGAGGTATGGGGATGCGCTCCCGCCCGCCGTGGCGAAGAGGCCCCTCAGAGGGACCTGATCTCCTAGGCCAGAGCCTACATCCCCGACCCGCCCGCCCCTGCCTCTCACGGCCTTCAGCCGGAGCCCACACCTCCTGCGCCCGAACAAAGCCCCGCCGAGGACTCCACGCCGCCGCACGACTCTTCTCCCCGCCCCGCCGAGCGTCCCCCGCCGCCTCACCTGGAGCTAGGCTTCGCCGGCTCACTCTCGGCACCCTGGAACATGGTGGCACTCAGCAGCTCCGATCCCCAGCCCCGCTCCATCCGCGTCGCGGGGAGAGCCGGCCGCCCCGCCCTGCCCGGCCATTGGCCGGTTTAGCTGCCCATCATGAGAAACAGCCTATCGAACGCAAGCCACTCGCTCGAGATCCCGCCTATCCGGCCAGCCTCGCAGAGGGAGGGAAGCTTAAAACAACCCGCGTCGGCGCTCATCCTGGATATTTTCCATTGGTTGTGCTGCCCGTCCGTCAGAGGAAACTGCACAGCCATTGGCTGAAGGAAGGGCGGGACAAGCAGCGGGAGGGTATTTAAAAGGACGGGGTGGAGGAGGTGTATGGGCTGTAATAACGTTGAGTGGTGTGGTCCGAGCCACAACCCTACAGCCGGGATCTTATATGGGGGTTTCACCTCGGACTGCGATGCAAAGCAGTAATCAGGAGAAAGATCATCGTACGGAATAACCTCATGGAGGACTTCATAACCTGCTTCGTAACCTTCATAACCTTCGCTGCCCTCCCTAACGTTTCCGAGTTCGGGAATACCCGAGCAGCAGCCCTGAGCCCTGCCCGCAGCCCCTCAGGCGCAGAGGAAACCGCCCAGGGCAACGCAGGAGATTTAAGCGGCTCCAGGGAGCGCGGGTGACCCAGGCGGGCGAGCAGGACACGGAGCGAGAAAGGCGCTCCAGCGCAGGCAGTTTGCTCACTTCCCGGTCATTACAGTTGCTGAGAGAACTCAAATAAATGGTGCCCACTCAGCAGGGAACTGAGTCCTCTAAACTCACCAAAAAAGATGTGGTGACTCAGACTGAACTCCCAAAAAACCATGCAAAACATGCAAAAACCCCCTGTAGCCACCCAGGTTTTGGGCTGTAGCTAATGCCTGAGCTTATCAGTGGATTGTACCAGTGATGGGCAGCTGCATCAGATATGACCAGGTGGATGACCTGCTCAGCCTGGTAGCAGAGCTACAAGACAAACTAGAAAGGCTGAGAAGTATTAGAAAGTCAGAGAGGGACACAGACTGGTAGGACCATGCTCTGGCCTCCTTAAGACAGGAGCAGCCAACAGAAAGGAGCAGGTACCAGTTGTGAAGCGAGAAGTGAGTGGAGGGCAGTCCATACTTGGGGAAGCAAGCAAAATCCTTCTTTGCCCACCGCACTTTTCCCTCGTGATATCCTCGTAGGCAAACTCAGGAAGTGTGGGTTGGCTGAATGGATGGTGGGATGGATTGAAAACTGCCTGAGTGGCAGATCCCAGAAGCTCGTGATCAGTAGTACAGAGTACTACAGGTTGGAGACCCGTCACTAGTGGTGTCCCCCAGGATTTTCTGTTGGGCTCAGAGTTGTATGACTTGTTCATCAATGATTGGATGAAAGAGCAGATGCCTCCTCAGCAGGTTCACTGCTGATACAAAACTGGGAGGAGTGGCTGATACCTCAGAGGGCTGTGCAGCCCTTCAGAGGGACCTCAACAGCTTGGGGAGATGGGCAGAGAAGAACCTTCTGAAATTCAACAAGGGGAAATACAGGTCCTGCACCTGTGAAGGAACAGCCCTGGTCACCAGTACAGGCTGGGAGCCGACCTGCTGGACAGCAGTGCTGCAGCGTAGGACCTGCATGTCCTGGTGCACAGCTATCTGTCCCTGACCAGCTATGTGCCTTGGGGCCAAGAAGGCAAATGTTGTCCTGGCCTTAGAAAGAGTATTGCCAGCAGGTCAAGATGATCCTGCCCCTCAACTCAGCCCTGGTGAAGCCACGTTTGGAGTATTGTGTACAGATCTGGGCCCCACAGTACAAGAGAAACATGGAGCTCCTGGAGCAGTTCTGTCAGAGTGCTACTAAGTTGGTCAAGGGTCTGGAGAATCTCTTATGAGGAAAGGCTGAGAGAGCTGGACCTGTTCAACCTAGAGAAGAGATGGCTGAGACAGGACCTCATTAATGTGTATAAATATTTAAAGAGTGGGTATCAAGAGGATGGACCAGGCTTTTCTTTCTGGTGTCAGCCAGTAGAACAAGAGGTAAAGGTAGAAACTGCTGCCCAGGAAGTTCCACCCAAACATGAGGAAGAACTTCTTCCCTGTGCAGTGACTGAGCACTGAACAGGCTGCCCAGAGAGGGTGTGGAGCCTCCCTCACTGGACATATTCCAGAAGCATCTGGACACAGCCCTGTGCCATGTGTTCTGGGATGACCCTTCTTGAGCAGGGAAGGGGGATCAGATAACCCACTGTGGTCCCTTCCAACCTGATCAGTTCTGTGATTGTTGTGTGTTGGGCCCCTATGCCTCACCTGGCCATGTCAGTGTGCACAGAGGTCGGCCAGCAGAGTGTTCAGCAGAGTCTGGCTGCTGTGATCCACCCTGCTCCCTCACATGTGTCCCTGGTTTGCTCACAGCTGTGTGGCTGAAGCATGGGGCAACTGCCACATGAAAGCCATCGGCTGCCTGGAGACCCTGCACTGGGAGGAGATGGTATAGGTGCACCTGCAGAGCCAGCATTTGCATGGCCTTTTAAACCATTTTTCATTGACTGTAACATTACAAGCTAACATTTTCAGCTGAAGGTTTTATTTTACAGCTCCACAGCTTTCCATATGTCAAGAAGTAAATTTAGAGGCATAAATTTAGCAGCATACTGCTGCTTTTGTTTTGAAGGACTAAAAAAACCAAATCAAATAAAACAAAAAAGCACAATAAATATGTACTATCATTGCAGTATCTTGTTTTGCTAATCATTTTTTGGACTCATTCCTTCAGTTTTTACAGTCTTAAATTTTGGTCATTAAGGGCAAAATTAGCTAACTTGTGAGAGAAGATTCAATATCAGCTTTGGCAAAAGGTGGAAAAGATTTAAAGGTCTCTTATGCTGACAAAGGCTCACAGCTAACAGAGGAGAGAAACTGCACAGAAAGAGCTCAAACTTGGTCATAGCCCAATTTTCTCAGTAAACAGGTGGGAGAAATGAGTACTCACTTTTTGGATGGGAAGGAAGTATCAAAATATTACTAATAAAACTTACATTGAGCTTTTTAGAACATTCTTAATTCCTTATCAAGTACACACTTGAACCTTCTCAGTGCAACATTAAAGCTGCCTTTTTGTGTGTTGTAGAGACCAAAATCCTAAAAGTGCACAAAAGGGAGTTAGACTCGAGTTCTGAAGTTCCTGTGATCTAGGTCAGTAACTAACTTGCCCAAAGCAGGGAGTGGTGGGTCAGCCCACCTTTCTCTGGGCTTTAGTTAGTTTTATCTTGGAAAGCTCTAAAGACAGATACTATGCAACCCTATCAGGGCTTCCTGTTCCTGAGTGTCCTGGGGTGAAAAGGTGCTTCTGGTAGTGGCTAGATAAAACATGATGGCCCGAATATAACCTCCACAGAGGAGTTTCTGCTTATCTGAAGCTGTGAATGGAAAAAAACCCTCAAACCCGCAAGATATACACTACTATTGTTATTGTACTTTCTTGGTGGTGGTGGTTGGGATTTTTTTTTTCGTGGTCTTCTTGTTTGTTTTTCTCTCTTTCTCCCCCTTGTTACTGGTGCCCATGGGTCCAGACAGGCCATTCACGATAACCAGCCCTCTGGTTTGCCCCATTTCTGAAACTCACTGTGAGCAGACACTATTGAGAATGGAAGCTAGAAAGCAAAAACAACTGTACCAAAATTTTCTCTGATCATGGTGAAAATCGTCCAAATTCTGAGATGGGAGATGCCAATGGAAGTTAGGTGACTGATTTCACGGCAACCAAATCACCTTGAAAGACTTGGCCTTATGGACAAATTTTAACTCCCCACTGCCACAAGGCCATGATCATGTAAATAAAGCTTAAATGAAAAAATCTGAGAGGACGTGAACAGCAAGAAACACACTGGATGCAAGTTAGACCAAGTATTAGTATGTATTTATGCACAAGAATAAAAACAGCTTTACAAGTTGAATTGGAAATTTAAACAGAAGTTTAACAGCTTTTGTATATTATATTAAATAACCAAAACACCTTTTTCCAAAATTGGTGAAGAATAAATAATATAATTTACAGTATGGTACAAAAAATAATCAGTAAGGACAGGCATTTTGCTTTATACATACACTATATAGGTATATTTATAATCTATAAAACAAATTCACATCTCAACAAGCCAGAAACCTTAGATGATATGGCTTAACTATTATTAAAAGAAACAGCATTAAATTTTGCTGCCAGAACCATAAGCTCTAAAGCAGTTATCATGTTTCAATAATTAATGATAACTTATTGCCGTAGTGCTTGCCAAGGTTTCACTTAGTTAACATTTACAAATTGCTGTGAAATTAACAGATTCAAAGGTTTGAAAAGGTTAAAAAAAGTGCAGTACTTTCCTTATAAATGCATCTGAAGTCTGAGTGTAGAAAACAAAATGCAACTGAATTTCCACTCTGGGATCTGCTGTCAGTAAACGAGATGTCTTTATAGGTTAGATTTGAATCAAGCCATTTAATTCAATTTAGAAATATAGAGAGTGTCAATAAAAGGCTTAACAATGCTGTACGAAAAACAATTACTATTCCTATGCTTAGCAGATTTAGTGATACAGGATAAAATTGATTGTGTGCGTGATCAGAATGCAACACCCTGCAGAGATCTCTGTCAGTGTGTGCATGCACACCTGGGTGTATCCAGCCTTGGGCTATGGTACTGCTCTGACCCAGCCCATGGTGATGAGACACTGAATCTTCTGCCATTTACCTTGTCAGCTACTCAGAACTGCCTTATGGTAGGTAAGTCACTGAGAGAGAAAAGCCTAGAGCAGTTAATCCTAGACCTGGAGGATGTTAGTGTCCCTTAGTCCTCTCCAACACCTCACAGCACCCCAGGCAGGTACTAACCTAATGAAGTCACTTCTACCTCAGAAATGATACTGTGTGCATTTCAGTCTGCTTGGATGTCTGCTTAGCCTGACATTGCCTCTCATACAGATTTTGTTACTGCTGTTGGGGAAGCTGAAATAATTAAAATTGAAGAAGTTTTGAGTGTTACTACCCCACCACACACATCTGCATGCTCACATGCACGTGTGTGTGTGCACGCACGTGTGTGTATGTGTGTATGCACCAGCTCCTTAGCAGTCTCAGGCACAAACTGATGATGACTACTATTATAAAGCATATTCACCTAAAATCTAGAGCTGGTCTGATCAGAGATGTGTTTATATGGCCTTTCACATAGTAAGGGTAACAAATACTGCATCGATTCAGAATTACCACAATGATCTTAATTATTCTTAAGTTCTTCCCTTGTCCTCAAAGGGCTTTATTCTTAAAATGCAGATTGCCTATTCTTAAAATGCAATCCATTAAATTTCTGAAATCAAATTCTGCTTCATAATGCCAACTTTTAAGGGGCTGATGCCAAACACATTTCTAGCCCCTACATTCTGAGTGCTGAACTGATTTCTCTAATTTATACTGTTATTACTGGGTGGTTCAAGCCCACTTGCAAAGGTTCAGGATATTAGAAGTTTTCTGATGTCATGGCATCATCAAAAATAGCCACTTATGCTGCCTTCATTCTGCAGTTGTGTCCTTCCCCCCCGGGAACTGAGTGGGGTGAGGCAGGGCAGCTGACAGCTCCTTGTATCACAGGCAAAAAGCCTTCATGGATGGGGATGAAGTGCTCTGCTCTCCACTTCTGCAGCAGGTGCAGCAACACTGGCCGTTACACTAGGCAACTTCAGAGCCAAACCCAGTGTCATAACCACTGCGTTACCAGCATCAGTAGGGAAGATGAAAAGTTTGTCAAGTTACAAATACACTGGAGATCCTCACATTACTCTTGCACTATTTAGAAGTTTAAGAATGAGAGTTCAGATTTCTTTTTATACCGTACTTGATTAGAATGTAACACATTTCTTCCTGCATGTTCTGTAATCTACAGCCATAGTAGATGCCTTCTACTTTTGTTCTGCAAATCTGAGGGATTTCTGGAGACACAGCATATACAATAATCAGCATTAGTAATGGAGGAACCCAAAACCAAGAGAGAACAATCTGGGAAAGTCCAAACCAAAATACAGCTAAATTCTAAGTAAAGCTGAAAAGTTTTAGTGGGAATGACTCTTGAGATTAACAGGTGTCCTCTCCATACCAAGGGGGAATGCTCAGAACAAAACAGGCCCCAGCATTCATTTCTGTGACAGCCTTCAACTTTTCGTATTCCAGGTCTATGTGATTTCCTGACAATTCAGGATGTCAGAATTCTCAAACAAAGCTCTGTGTGCATCAGAAAAGTTGTTCCATTTTCTCCTAATGACAGAAAACACAAGGCCAACTCCAGAGAAGCTAAAAATCATCTGCCTAAAGCAGGGTGAAGGGACTGGGTGAACAGGAAACTGAGTCAGTGCATTGCAAGCAAGTTAGAAGAGACTCGCAGTCAAAGAAATGCCTTGTACAAGTAGCCGAAGGCAGGCAGAACTACATCCATCAAGTATAGCCTAAGGGATGGAGAAGGTTTGTTTATTTATTAATAATAAAAAGCTGAGGTTTATATAGGAGCAGCCCCTTGGAAAAGTTCAGAGCTACTCACACCAGCCAAGGGACATCCTCTAACTGGAGAAGCAGACATGTGCTTACAAAAGCAGCACAACATGGGCATTCTTGCTCAGGACAGGAAAGGAAAGGAAAGGAAAGAAGAAAGGAAAGGAAAGGGAATAAGAAAAGTCTCCTGAGTTATAAAGCTAGAACTGATGGACAACCAGCTCCCCAGAAATTAACTTGATATCCTGTTGAACCCACCGGAATCAGGATCTGGGTTTTTCCTACAGTAAAACACAACATTAAATGCACAGGCATTTCAGAGAGGGAGTGCCAGACCCACTCATGCCTGGGAGTGACTGTAATGAAGAATGATGCTGAGGTACTACAGATCGCCCAGAGTTCACAGAACAAAGAGGAAGTAGGGAAGGACTAAGGGATTAAGCTAGGACTCAACACTTCTTTTCATGACACAAAACCAATCTCAACTGCTTTAGCGTTAACCTAGTATTTTTCCTACACATTACAATATTCTTTCCTATTTCGTCTCCCAAGTAAATCCTCAGTTTTTGTGAAGATGACAATATTTACATGTTTCCAGCAAAGCCAAGACTAATTATGACACAGCTTTCCTAGTGTAAATGTTTCCTAGTGCCATGTTTCCAGACCTAAAAAGCAACTCTTATTCAGGGAGAGCAATAAGGCACTCTCCAACTCACAGGGTGAACTGTGCAATGTGCTCAAGAATCTCAAAGGTTAAGAATATGGGTGCAGTCAGGGTGATGATGATGATGATTGTGATGTGATGGGGTTTAAAAGTAGGGGATCCAAGCAGCATGGGAGAAGGGTGGATCAGAGCTCCCCTACCAAACAAGCAAGCAGGTGTGAGCCCCGCTGGAATGGTCAAAGAGCCAAAGGAACAGAATGGTCTGTAAGAACACAGCATCGAGGAGTGGCAGTGCCCTGGACAGAGTGCAAGAACTTCAGTTTGACTGAATGGTAAGAAGACTGCCAACTAGGACATGTCAAGATACACAATGGTTCCCCTACCCACCCCTACCCTTCATCCTCCACAACTTTCACGCGGATCCAAAAGCATGGCATTTTGATCACTATGCAAACAATAATTCATGTACAGGAGCTTATGGCAATCCCATCCCTACTTGAGCTGCTTGCTTAGGCCATTCCAAAGTACAAGTCCAGGACTGTCCCACAATCCTGCAATCTTACATTGCTGATGCAGGAACACACTATCTCCTGTAATGTTATTCCATGTTTTGTTGCCAGCGTATTGCATATTGCAGGACTTGAGACCTTTGAAACCAATGCTTCTCTGTTGGAAAGAAGCACACAGGACATGGATAACTCAGCTTCAGTTGCTGCCCTCTTCGAGTTCCAGCGCTGGAAGCTCCAACTTAGCTGAACAGTCTGCACCAGCCTGCTGGTCATTCCCTTACTGTGACAGATCCCCAATTGGGGGACCACCACCTCCTCCATCAAACAGGATCTCCCTTCGAGTTGGCTCAGGTATCGACAGTTCCTGGGCAAGGTCATTAAACCGAGATATGTAATCTATGCTGTTCTCATTCATCATGCAAGCCAGCTGAGAATCCACCACCTGGAAGAGACAGGGAGAAAAGAGATGAGCTACATGTCAGTGGCAATTTCATGGAATAACTGAGGTTGGAAGGGACATCTTGAGAGCATTTTTTCCAACCATCTCACTTGAGCAGGGTCATCTGGAACAGGCTGCCTTGGACCTTGTTGGGCAGGTGCTGAATTATCCCCATGCACAGACATTCCACAACTCTCTGGGTACCCTGTTTCCATGCCTGATTACCTCAAAATAGATCTCTTGTCTTCAGGTGGAATTTATTGTGTTTCAAATTTTGCTTGCAGCCTCTTGTCCTGAGAAGAGTCTGACTCCCTCAGCTTCATTCCCAGCCTCTCCTCATATGAAAGAGACACTTTATCTCACTTGACCTAAGTTAGAGAACAGCTCTTCTCATCTACAACTAAATGGAAGCTTCTAAAAAACCTAACCAGTGCTGCTCCAATTTAGCATTAAGGTGCACAGGTAGATGATCTAAAGATATTACCTCTACCACAAGAGCTGCTCTGCTGTGCCTAACATGGAGGCTTACCCCATTTTATTCTAAAGGCAGCTGGTAATATTGAGGGTTGCAATGTCACTTTGAATCCATGCAAATAAATTATCATCTATTCCTTTAATTAGAACACGCCTTGACAGCTTCTCACCACCAAGCAAACAGAATCTTTATATTTATGCCAGAAGTGGATCTGTGTTTCAGGTCTGAAGCTGCCAAGGTCACGCTAAATCAGCATAAGCTTGCTGCAGCTCCTGGTTACATGGTCTGTACAGAACCTCCTTATCCAAATCCAAAGGGCAATGGAGAAATGACACATTCCTTCCATAAGGGCAAGTCCCCAAGAAATTACAAGTTATGTGATGTTGTACTGAGTTAATAACTAAACTGTGGGGTAACTGAGACTGGAAGGGATCTGAAGAGGTCTCTAATTCAACCGCCTGCTCAAAGCAGGTTCACCTGGTCTGAGGACAGACCAGCTCACTTGGAGTTTTATTGATGTGTGCCCTGGAAAGCTCTGAAGACAGCCACTGCATAACATCTCTGGGCTACCTGTTTCCTTGCCTGCCGATCCTCAGCGTGAGGAAGTTTTTCTATAGATGTAGCAGAACCTTTCTCAGTTCAGCTTTTGCTTGTTTCTCCCACCTCCCATCACCATTCTGTAAAGGGCTTGACTACATCTTCTCAATGACCCTACTGCAGGCATTGGCAGGCAGCAGGGTCCCTCCCAGCCTGAAGCCTTTTCTAGGCTGAACATGCCTAGACATCACACTTTCTTCACCGCCTGATCCTCTTGGTGACCCTCAGCTGAACTTCCTCCAGTTAATCTCTCTCCCCTATATATTGGAAGCTCAAAACTGGTGACAGTATTCTAGACATGGTCTCACAGCAGGTAGACTCTACTACTCTACAGAGCAGAGCATGTTAATCATCATTTTGTTCAATATCCTGGCCATGCTCCTGTTAAAAATAGCTCATGACATTGTTGGTCACCTTTGGTTCCACAGACTGCCCTGGATCACGCTCAGCTCGTGTCTGTTGGCATACCCAGGTACAGCAGAGCTGCTTCCCAGACAACCAGTCCCCGGCTGATACTGCTATGGGGTTATTCCTTCATTCCTTCCTAGGGCAGGACTTTGCATTTTCCTTGCTAAGCTGCATAATATTTCTCCAGCTCATTCTTCCTGTCTGTCTCTCTGAAATGGAGCTCTGTCCCTAAGTGTGTCACAGCCTTAAAAACTGTTTGGCTTCATTCTACTGCTTCAAAAGAGTTCAAAACAAAGGGGTAGCTCTGCCAACAGAGACAATAACTCAGCAGCACAGGACCTTCTGCCATCCTCTCAGGTGACTTGGTATTAGCCATGTCCTACTTCTTCCTTCTGGACCTATTTATTTTTTCCTACCAGCCCTCCAACTGTATTGTAGCTGCATCACTATTAACCTTTCTCTTATCTTTAGCACTTCCACATCTTGCTCTACAAAGCAGGACACACACAACAGAATGACTGAATCTCTCTCTGTCAAAACAAAGATATGTCCAATAGGTGAATACGACCTTCCTCAGCAAAAAGAATCTGGGTTGAAGGTGCTCACAGCAGCTTCTCACACCAGCTCTGGTGTCGGGGTACCCTCAGATAATTTTACATCTTTTTGTTATGACTGTAACCTTCTTCTATTGAGCTAAAGTCCAGGTGTCAAAGCACCTCTACCTTTGAAGTATCTCAGGAGGGTCTGATGGACAGTACTCAGTAACTGTAACTTCCAGCACTGCAAGAGGAAGCAGACTCTGAGTGTAATTTGCTGACATACCTCTGCCACGTCTGCCAGGGACCGCGACACAAAGGAGTCCCGTGAGTTTCCATCCAGCAGGCTGGGTCCCAGTAAGGAGGTGCCACTGGTGTTCCCAACTGGAGCTGGTAACATTTTTCGTCCCTTCTCTGGAGAGATGAAACTTGCTACAAAGAAAAGGCACATCAGTAAGTCACTGCACTGAGTGTTTTCAACTGGGAGGATAAAGAGAAGGATAAGGAAATTCAAAATGGAGGACAGATATCCATTTCTTCCATCTTTTAAAAATTATGTGTTACCAGCATCGATACTATCACCACACTACTAAGAGTAGGGAGACTCATTACACTGGATCCATGAATTATTAATTAAAAAAAGATTCTCAGCAATTAAACCTCAACCAAACCCAGTGAGTGACCTCATGTCTTTGAGATAGTGCTTATCAAGCACACAACAAAGTCTATTTTTCCACCAGCAGAGCCAAAGGCATCTGTTCCCAACAGTCCAAATGTCTCACCCTAACTGATGAGTCAGGCGCCAAACAGACTACAAGGAACTGCCAAGGAATTACTTGTCCCAAGCTACGGGCCCCAATCTAGCAACGGGATCTTTTCTGGAACAGACTTGTAAAGAGAGAGAAAATGTACTCAAGGCAACACTGTGGAAATGAAAGCAAGAAGTATTTGGAATAATTCTACAAATGTCCTACTGGGTTTATAATTTTTCAAAGGATTCACTTCTGATAAACAATGTTGTTTTGTTTTTTTTACAGGAAAGCACTTTTTGGTTGCACTTCTCTGCATCTGGACACTTACAGAACAAGCTGCTGAGGGAGGAGTCTGTGGAGTCATTGGGGTACCACTGGGGATCGTGGGTGGGAGACGCAATCCAGTTCTGCTGAGGACTACTGGATGGGGACGGAAGACTTTTGGAGCTGTCACTGCCATTCAGCTTTGCAGGAGAGAGAGAAACACCTTCACCTGTAAGCCAATGTTGGGGACCACAAATTCAGTCAATATGGTAAAGTTACAGGACATTGCACCAATTTTTGTTTAGAAAGGAAAAAAACCCCAAACAACATCAATAACCCCCCTGCCCCATATTTGCTAGAAAATAAAGGCCAGGCATAAAATTTTATTTCCAACAGATATTTGGAAACAAACAAACAAACAAAAACCCACAAAAACCTCATAACCCAAGAACTGCTTCCTGGAAAAGTTTCTGCTGCTATGTAAGATGTCAGGGATTTTCTTTTAAGTTGATAGGCAGACTTTAGCTAATCTTAGACTTACTATATTGGCCAGAACTGATGGCTATTTCAATGATGGAATCACTGATCTGAGTGGCAGGTTCCCCTTGGGAAAGCACATCTTCAGGTGGTCCAGGCAGGGAAATATCCAAGAGAGCAGAAACATTGGGAGGAGAGAGCCGAGTACTGGAAGCTTCTGATGAGGGAAGTGGAGGGGTGGACAGACCATTCTGGAGAGAAGTCTTGGCCAGTTCTGGCAGAGAAAGGACTGATGTATCCTGTTACAAGAAACAGAATTAATTGTTCATAAATTTATTAAGAACTCAGAAAACTAAAAAGCAACATTTTGGCTCTTGAGCATCAGATTAAAACCAGACTTTTAAGGGAAAAAAATCCAGTACATAATATGCCTAAATTAGAGGAATATACTATTTATATAATAAATCTGTATTAATTTAATGAAAAGTACCTGTAAACATAAACAAATATGCTTCAGCCCATATCCTGCCAAATCATCTGAAAAAATATGGGTCTGTAACATTCCAAGGAATATTTAAAACAGCCTACGTAACAGAACAAGCATAATCTTAAAATTAACATAATTCTGATAAATCTACAAGATAGTTCCAAATAGGTATGTATTAATTTGCCTTTGTGTAGGCAAAAACCCTGTAACTGATGGAAGAGTACACAGGTATTTTAAACTGGTAACTCACATTTATTCACTTTTTACAGCCAGACTTCCCAAAATTCAAATGATCTTTACAGAGTCTCATTATCAATACCTCATCATAGAACTTAACATTTTTTTCTGATGTAGTATATACACAGCTGTCCTAAGAGCAAGAACCAGAACCCAAGGCCCCATTACCACAATAAATGCCTAACATCTGTCCCATAAAAAATCTTAATCTCCTTTATGATCTCAAATCAAACTAATTTGACCTTTTTCACATGCAGGCATCACAGAGAGCATGGAAAGTGCTTCCACTGAATAAAAGAACAGCCTGTATTCTGAGGCTTAAAAATTAAACACCAGGTCCTGGATCCCACTGGCGAAAGAGTCTGGGGACAGGATGACAATACTCCTACAATTTAGGTGCCATCACAGTTACTCTTAAGTATCTGTCTATGTCTTACTGGATCCAGCACAAAGAACAGTGAATCTCTGGAAAGGATGCTGACATTAAAATCACACTTTTAGTCTTAATACTCCTCCTTTAGCTACATGGTGGCAGCAGGACTGTGAACTGCTGAAATCTCTCCTTCTGATGTCTAAAATGCACACATAGATATAGCAGAGCAATTATAAACTCCTTCACTCTATTAAGAGATACGTAAAGCCTGTTTGTCCTTCAAAGGTCAGGCACTGTCATAGTTTCACTTTGATTTTAGGGAATGGCACACACACATATTTAAGCAGCATTCCTAAATTTCTTTAAATTTCTTCAGATGCTAGGGATTTCATTTCCACCAGACAGTACCAGTGGTGCACAACTACCTCGGAGTATGGAGTTTTAACTAGCAATACCAGTGGTATTTTCACAGAACATTACCCATTCCAGAGCACTGTTCCTTCAGCACACACTGTACCTGGAAGCCATCCTGCTCAGGCTGGGTCGGCAGGCTGATGTACGGCACCCGGCACCCCGGGCCTGAGCCCTGCAACCACAACAGAAACTACGTGAGTGACCAGCTGGGGAGGGAAGAGATAAGGGCCTATCACCATTTATCCGTGCTCTTCATACACGTCATGTCTTTCAAAATTGTCCATCAACTCCCTGAGAACACGACAAGGACTGAAATGGACTAACATGTATCTGGGTCTCAATGAAAGAAACAGCAAGGAGAAATTACCGTTCCCATTCCAAATACAATCCCAAAAAGTCCATGTTTTTCCCCCGATCCCCTCCTGAATTTCTGAAATGCCATCATTTCTTTTCAAGCCAGATTTCTGGATGGCCAAGTTCAACATTCTACAAGCTGCAAACCATTTTACAGGATGGAAATTCATTCAATGAGATGATGATTTGATCCCTCAACCCCAAATACACACTACACAACACAGACTGGGTCTCCCATGACAGCAGTGTCTAACAGCAAGCTCCAGGAGAAAGCTCACTGGGGAGTCATAACAATACAGCTTTTTTATATGATGAAAGAGCAAGACACAAAAAAAAACCACCTCATTTAAGAGCCTCTGACCTCCACAGTGGTGATGGAGCCTCCGTTCTGATGTGCTACTGCTGGCTCCTGCCCTGTCACCACCGTGGGCACTGCATCCGGTGACAATGGAGACACACCTGGCAAACCATCTGCATCCAGGACAGGCATGGGGCTACCAGGGATAATGCCAGCACTTTTAGCTGCCAAGTCGATGGCACCTTGTGTGAAACAAAAAACCAAAAAAGTATTACAAGCTTCTTCTTCACTTTGTTATGATTCTCTAAAAGACGATTTTTTAAAACTTACCCAGAGTCAAAACCCAACCCATGTAAAAAAGCAGCAATGGTAATGATCTGATCATCTGGGTCAGCTGCCTCTCTGCACCAAGGGTAACACTGCTTTTAGCTAAAATGTTTAACTTTTCTGCCCTGTTCCAACCTGTTACCAGGTATAGCAAAATAGATAAGAAACATCCCAGTTCCCCTCCCATCCTTTTCTTCTATTTTTTTTCTTTTTTGTCCTCCAAATTGATAAGTATTTCATTATGCAATTTCCAGAAATTTCCTATGGGTTACTAGAGGAGCTCTAGAAACAACAGAGCCTTATTTTGTTATCTTGCCTCTGGCAGCCATGTAGATTCAATGTAAAAAATGTAAGTTGTTGTAAGGGTCAACCTCACCCAGATCTTTTAAAATCCACTTCAAACATCTGAATGTCTTCTCATTTGAAAAGAATCCTCTAGGTAAAACGTAGATGCAGTCACTGTTTTCACCTCATTAATCCTTCTAATTATGGAACCCACTCTCTGCTGCGAGACAGTATCTGCCTGGAGGACACCAGCATGGCTTTTATTGCAGAATTCAGAATGACTTACTAGATATATGGTTGGTGGCCTGTGTTGGAAGAACTTTGGGCACAATTGGACGAGAAACAGCAGCTTTAGTCAGTGAGGACTGGATGGGCCGAAATGAACCTCTCCCTGGGGGGAAGCATTAATACCTTTCAGGCAAATGAAATCTAACACCTTTAAAGCAGAACACAACACAGTTCAATGGAAGCAAATAAATTCCAAACAGCAGCAAGCTGCAGGAATGCAAGTAGTGGAGACGATGGAATAGAGCTAAAATAGTGATGTGAGCTAAGCAGTGCCTTGCCACAGACACGCAACAGCAAGAGCTGCTGTGCTATTGGAGCTGCTCTCATACTGTCAGTGAAGACAAACCGTCAAGTCTCATGCTGGCTTTGATGGGGGATCACCTGTACTAGCACTGTACTCAAGAGTGTACCAGCAGCAAAGGACATATGGGCAGTGGATTGCTTATGCTGTATAAAATTTAGACAGTATCCCAGGTACTAGGGAAAGTCCAACATAAAATCTAGACAAATTATACCCTACAGAAAAAAAATTCCTATCTAAGTATTTTATTCCAAATTTCATCTCTCTCTTGAGAACTCCTTGCTCTTCTGTGATTTCAATCTTGGGAAGTTGAGGAAAAAATTTTTATCACAAGCACGACTTCCTTAACAATGATCCAGGAGAGCAATCCCATCATCCTGCAGGCTGGTGACACTGTGTCTTGGTTTGAGAGACAGATGTCTGCTAAGGAAGGCAGACATTTCCATTCCTTGGAATGAAAAATGTGAA
>VWPU01016262.1:0-14430 GCA_013398955.1 Callaeas wilsoni
CCTGCTCTGGTGTGGGGTTTTCTTCCCTGACTGCTGCATGTGGAGGAGAGGCCTGCAAGGAGAGGCAGCGTTATTTAGGTTGGACAGGGATGCAGAGCCCTTCCTGGGATGTGCAGCTTGATGCGCAGGAAGGGTTATTTGTTCTAGCCTGGCTAAGAGCTTTATTCCCGCTTCTTGTTGCTCCTGGCAGGCGGCAGCTGAATAAAAGTCCCAACGGTTTGGGTCCAAACACAAGCGTCCTGACAGGAGAGCAAAGGGATATCAGTTCTGGAGGGTGCTCCAAGAAACCTGGATTTAGAGGGATCACAGAATCCCAGAATGGTTTGGGATGGGAGGGACCTTAAAGATAATCTTGTTCCAAACCCCTGCCGTGGGCAGGGACACCTTCCACCGGGCCGGGTTGCTCCAAACCCCATCCTACCATGATCCTGATGGGGATCCAGCCTGGATGGAGGGAAGCTGCTGAGTGGAAGAGCCAGTGGAGAGTTTCCAACTGTGACAGGTTTTCAGTGTGAAAACTCTGCCCGTGCCCACACATGGGTGGACTGGGACAAGGAGAGGAGAGCAAGAGACGCCCCTTTGATGGGCTCATTAGTCCTGATGGGATCCTGGTGGCCGCAGGGGCAGCTGGTGCTGGAGCCGGGAGGAATTCCAGGCCACCCACCACAGCTTTGTGCTGCTCAGGTAACCCGGGCGGAAGGGAAGGTGTTCTCCTCCGATTTCAGCGCTCCCGGGCTCCCAGCATTCCAGCAAAGTGTCAAGAAAGGGCTGGTTTTACGTTTAACCCCGCTGGGCTGTAAACCGGGAGCTCCCATTAATGGGATCCTTGTCTTTGGAGCAGGGTGGGAGCCCCGGGTCTCTCCCACCCGAATACTGTTCTATTGTGCTGGCTCTAAACCTGCCGGCGGAGCCACCGGGAGCCGTGTGGGAACGCGCCGAGAACGTGGGATTTTGCTCCAATGTCACTTTCTCAAGTGTCAGGGGCTGGGCTCGCTCTCCGTGTGCGACTGCCGAGAGCTCCGCGAGCACGGGACCACCCCAAGGCATCCAGCTGCTTCCAGAGGTGGGGAATGTGCGTGAGCTTCCACTGCTGCCCTCAGCATCAGGCTGGGCTTTGTGGGGAGCCGCTGTGGGATGGCTCCCCACGGGAGGAAAGTGTGCTTGGAGCCGCTCCAGAGGGCAGGAAGCCCTTCCCAGATTCCCGGAGTGCCGGCCATGCAGGGCCTGCAGGAGAGGAGCTGGTGGGCAGGAGGTTCTGCTGCACTTTTGGGGAAGTGTTGGGTCATCAAGGGCAGATATTGGTGCCCAATTAAGCCCGAAATTTGCCAGGGAGGGAGTGGGGTTTGTGTGAAGTGTCTGATGCCCGCTGGGGTTTGCTTCCAGCTCGTTCCCAGCGCCTGGCCAGCAAATTTGTCCCTATTTTGTGCAAGTACGGAGTGCCCTTTGTTAAATCAAATAGTCAGGTGTGGACCTGGCACACCTTTACCTGTCCTAGGTGCCCTCCACACCTTCACGTGCCCCCAGTGCTCCCAGCAGGGATTAATCAACGTGGACACATGTTTATGTGTGGTCAGCTCCCGCTCCTTTTGGTTGGATATTGGGAAAAACATCCAGCCTGGACTGTACCGTATCTCAGCACTCCAAGAATCACAGAATCCCAGACTGGTTTGGGTTGGAAGGGACCTTAGAACCCATCCAGTCCCACCCCCTGCCAGGGCAGGGACACCTTCTGCTATCCCAGGTTGCTCCAAGCCTCGTCCAGGTTACGGATTTCCAAGCTGGAGCTCGGAGTGAAGGCTCGTGCCACCAGGAATTAACCCGTGGAGGCAATTAGTGGGACAACTCTCCGGGGCAGGAGGAGGAAAGTGCTGTTGGAGGCAGCCAGAGCCCTGTTTTGGGGTCAGGACTGTCCCGTTTGCCATGTCTGGGGCTCTGGGGTTTCGTTTCCCAAGGTGCCCTGAGATGCGGGGAGTGAAAAATCCAAGGAAAAGCTGGGATATCTTTTACAACCCGTGCCGGCTTCTCCCCCAGACCCCGGCAGCCCTTTGAACCTGCCCAGTGGCCGAGGTCACTGGGAAGGCTCCTCCTGACCTCAGGGCACTCTGAGCCCACCCATAATTACTGACGGACTTGCCAGCATGGGAAAAAAAATCCATTTTTATGGAGAAGCTCCCACTGGCTCCAGGAGAGGCTGGGGCAGAGCCTGGCCACGGGCTCCGGTGCCAGAGGAACCACAGGCTCTGAACCACCCACGGCCTGACAGCAAGGCAAGGGAAGCACCTCATTTTCAAGCCTTTGGGGTGGATCAGCATTCTCAGCCCATGGCTGGGCTCCAATCCTTTTCCTACAGTATTTGTGGCAGCTCCCAAGCAGAATTTTTTTCCTTTGAGCTCCACAACAAGAAGTGTGGTTAGAATTTTTTCCTTTTTTTTTTTTTGTTTTTTGTTTTTTGGAATAGGGAAAGTTTCTTGCCTGGGGCCAAATGCAGAAATGTGGAACGGATTTGGATCAAACTTACTTTTGCTTTTGGAATTTTATTTAAAGAAAAAAATAAAAACAAGAAAAAAAGACCAAAAAACCCACCAAACTAGCACCTCGGGCAAGAGCTGAAGCATGGAAAATTTTATCCCAAAAGGTGGATGCTTTGTGAAATTATGAGCGTGTGAAAACAGGTGGTTGAACCGAAATGCTTTCACAGATTGAAGTACAGAGAGTGCTACCAAGAACCTGTTATAAATCCTGGAGTGAACTCTTCCTGAAAGGCGGAGGTAGGAGAAGAGGCCATCAGCGAGTAACCTGAGCCACCACCGAACCCACAGGCGGCTGCAGAACCGCGGGGGAAGCCAAGCAAAACGAGGAGAGCTTTTTGGAAAGGTCAGCGGGGGAGCCAAGCCCAGGCACGGGCTTAAATCCGAGGCTCCCAAACGACACCCCCGCCATGGGATCTGGCTGGGACAGATTTCACTGGCAGCACCTGATCCAAGACCTGCTGGAGTCAATGGGAAGCTCCTCGGAGGGTTGGATCAGGGCCTGAAAAGTGCAGCCAGGAGGGAAAATGTGTAAGGACGGGGCTGCAGCACGTTGCAGGCTGGAGGAAGGGAATGATTGGTGAGAGGACAAGGGGGAATGGCTTTGAACTGGAAGAGAGGAGGTTTAGATGGGATATTGGGAAGGAATCCTTCCCTGGGAGGGTGGGGAGGCCCTGGCACAGAGTGCCAGAGAATCCATGGCTGCCCCTGGATCCCTGGAAGTGCCCAAGGCCAGGCTGGACAGGGCTTGGAGCACCCTGGGATAGTGGAAGGTGTCCCTGCCCATGGCAGGGGGTGGGATGGGATGGGATGGGATGGGATGGGATGGGATGGGATGGGATGGGATGGGATGGTCTTTACGATCCCTTGCAACCCAAACCCCTCCAGGATTCCATGATCTGTGAGTGGGAGCCCAGTTTTGGTGGATGCACCTGCCCACACGAGTGTGTCTGTGCTCTAAAGGAAGCTTGACTCTGTTTTCTGCACTGGGAGGCTTTTGTCTTCACACACGGATCGTTTTCCTGGGCACTCATGACACAAAAAGAATCTTGTTCTTCCCCTTCTGTCTTATCCCTCCACACAGGAATCCAGGACCCTCCACGGGGTGCCTCAGCTCATCCCAATGGTTGCCGCAGAGCCCTGCTAAGAAAACCTGCAGTGGGGAGCATCCAGCAGCCCTGCTGGAGCTCAGCAAGGAATGAGATGCTGCTCCCAGTCCCCGTGGGTCACCAGGAACGAGCTGATTTCCTTCGTGTTGCTCCAGTGTAAGTGTGATTATGAAGTGTTACAACACACGGCCCGCGGAGTTTTACAGCTGGGTCTTAAAGGGATCAGAGGAAGGGGGAAAAAAAACCAAAGGGGGGCTTAAACTGGAAGCCAGGAGCGTGGTCAAATTAAAGAGCGTGATGGCAATGCTAATTAAAACCCCCGGAGAGAAGGAAGGAGGAAATGACCTAAATCCCAGCGCTCCCACGGGGTGGTTCTTACCCAGGGACAAGCGTGAGGGATGGGACATGAAGCCTGACCAGCCCCTCTGTCCCCTGCCACGGAGCAGGTGGGTGTCCTTGCCCTGCCAGGAGAGCCAGCAGGGGAGCATCAGCCGTGGAGAAAGCTCTTTGAACCCTTGGGTGCACGGGAGCCTTCAAAGAAGTTCTTGGCCAAGGCGGAGAGCTGCAGCCTGCTGTGAATCCTAAGGATTTCCACGATTTCTCCTCACATTAGGCACTAAATCTTTTCACCGTCTACGGGGGGAGTTGGTTAAAAGCACAAACCTGAGGCGTCCCCTGGAGTCAGCGTGAATCTGCTGCAGAAGGACGGGATGTTCCAGCCTTGGACTTCACATCCATCTGGAGATCTCCAGGCCTTGGCCCCAAGATGGGCTTTGTCCTTCAGACCAGTCCAGCTGGAAAGCGTTTGGGAAGCGCCAGCCTCGCTGTTCCGTGTCTCCTCTGTTCCACACAGCCCCTTCCACTCTCCCTGCGTTTCAGGAGTTACTCGGGTGAGTTGATCCTTCCTGATTGTAGCCATAAACTCTTCACCTGCACCGACAAGGGGGAATGGCTTTAAACTGAAAGGGAGTGGGTTTATTTCAGATTTTGGGAAGGAATTCTCCCCTGTGAGGGCGAGGACGCCCTGGCACAGGGTGCCAGAGAATCCATGGCTGCCCCTGGATCCCTGGAAGTGTCCAAGGCTGGGTTGGACGGGGCTTGGAGCACCCTGGGATAGTGAAAGGTGTCCCTGCCCGTGGCCACAGTGGAATGGGATGGGCTTTAAGGTCCCTTCCAGCCCAAATCCCACTGTGACTCCACAGCTCTCCTGCATGATTGGATTCCAGCACACCCTGCACCTTTCCCTCGTGCGTTTGGCAGTGGAAATGTGGCAGCCCATTTTGTGGCACTGAAGGACTGGCTTTCCTCGAATTAGAAACGGTCCTTGCAGACTCATTTGCGGTGCCACTAATGCACTGTCTGGAGTGAGAAGTGGAAACATTCTGTCACCGCGAGGAAGGAACCGGGATGGGGTTTTGTAGCTGGCAGAGCTGATCCTCCACGCTCTGCAGATGGAATCGCTGAATTCCCTGGATTTTCTTTTAAGGTTTTTGCCTTATGCCTGAAATGGGCTTTTATTCATGGGCTCAAAGGCTGCGTGGATGTGGCACTTGAGGACGTGGTTAGCGGTGGGCTCGGCAGTGCTGGGAAGTGGCTGCGCTCGGTGGTCTTGGAGGGCTTTTCCAGCCTAAGCAATTCCATGATTCCATGCACAAACATTTCTCCAGTCCTCCAGTCTGGGGAGGCCAGCCCGATCACACGTGTCCCCTCACCAGCCAGGCCACACACTGGACACTCTGGAGTGTCCAATTCCTTGTTGCTGTCTAGAGGAAAAGCTGCTTTTGCCTCCCTTTGGCTGCCTCGGAAGCCAGGCCCTTTTCCTCAGGTGAGGGAAGCTGCTCCTGGTGCAGCTCCCAGGGGATCAGGATGAAGCTGGAAGGTGGAACGACAGCAGCAAGCCCAGAAAGGAGGAGTTTAAGGGTGACAAACTGGATTTTCCAGCTTTGTCGCTTCCTAAGGGAGAGTAATAAACACTGCAACCTGAGCAAAGCCCCTCCTGGAGGATACATTTCCTGGGAACTCTCACTTTGATGGCTGGGAAATCCATAAAGCTCTTCTCCTTGGAGCTGGGAGACTCCAACCGAGCCCTTGGTTAAACAAATGACTGGAAAAATAACTCACGACACCTGCACCTGGAGCAGCCCTGAAGGTGAGGTGCCCCTCCTGGGGGGGTGTCTGTGACCCCTCTGTGAGGGAAATCCAGTCGAGGGGGAGGAGGCCAGGTCCCCTCAAGATATGGCTCACAATTCCATCAGGAATTTCGTTTCAGAAGGAGATACCAGGATTTTACCGTGGCTGTCAGCAGCATTCTCCAGGTCATGCTGCTGCGTAAAAGAGAGTGTTAGAACCTGGGACTTAAACTAAACAGATTTCCTATAGGAAACACACACAAAATTACTTTGCTTCTAAAGTTACTTTTATAGACGTTTTCCCTGAGAAATATTTCTCCCTGGAAAAATAAATTCACAGGATGTAATTAAAACAGTTCTGTGTGTGCTGGCCCCCTCTAAGTGCTTCACCAAATGCACCAGCGAGGAAAGGAAAGAAAGGCAGCTTTGTTGGGATCTATTAATGACAATCTGCATTAATTAGAAAACGAGACATTGTTCTCTTGGTTTATGGCTACGAGAATGGCTGCTAATAAGGCTGAGGCTGCAGTGCTCAGCTTTCGGCTTGTCTGTGCTGTTGGAAGGCCCTGAAAAATCGAAATAATCTCTGATTTGTAAAATCCTGAGCTGATGAAGGCAATGGGAGTCAGATTCCATACCCTTGGATTCTGGCAATAACCAGGTGCTGGTGACCGGGTTTTTTGGTGTTTTTGTTTTTTTCTTTTTTTTTTGCCATTTTCTTTAGGTTTAGCTTTTAATTAAACAAGCAAAAGTACGAGTGAACTGCGTTGTATTAGAGCTTAACTTTCACTCCTTGAGGAACAAAGCCTTAATAGGTTTGTGTGGATTCCTAATTAGGGATGATAATTATCTCTGCTTCTCTGCCACGTGTAGTAAAATCACTCACCCCGCTTTGCAAACCTCTCTGAGTGCAGAAATAAAGCATTCTGTGATTCTGGAAGGTAAAATCATACTTTTCCAGCAGTATTTTAAGTTTTTATTGCCGTATTGCTGTCCTGATCGCAAGTAAAACATTTTTATGTCCTTCAGGCACGACTGGCTGTATTTTCTGTGTCTCTCAAGCACAGCAGGGTGACATTTCTAATGCACCTCCACTCCATGACCTCTTTTGAGTGGAGAAACAGGAACTTGGGGTCATTTGATAAAAGAAATGTTGCATCACCAGTGGGAGAGACGCTGTAAAAAGGATCACTAGAGTGATCCTTTTTTTTTTCAGTGTTATTTTTTCACAGAATCATGGAATTTGGGTTGGAAGGACCTTAAAGCTCGTCTCATTCCATGGCTGGGGACATCTTCCATGACCCCAGGTTGCTCCAAGCCCCATCCAAGCTGGCTTTGAACACTTCCAGGGATGGGGCAGGCACAGCTTCCCCGAGCAACAAGACTGGAAGCTGGCTTTTGGTAACCGAAACATTTTAAGTAGCGTCCCCGGAGCTACTTCCAATTAAAAAGAGAGGCAACATAAGCAGCGAAAAACGACCTGGAACACCTTGAAAGAGAAACTCCTTCCCCGGGAGGCAACGTGTGGAGCTGAGGGTTAATTTTAATTTCATCATCAGCTCTGCCAGAGCGAGTGGCAGCCAGGCAGGGATGGGAGCGGGGCAAACAAGCGGGGAAATGTTTTCTGTTCACACCCCACCTCGGAGGTGGGCCAGCATCCCGGGCCTGCTGTAAAACAGGCAGGAATGCCGCTGCCTGGAATCCCGCTCGCAATTCCTGCGCCCCTCCTTCCCAAAGACACCTTCCTTTCCTTCCTCGGGGAACGGTTCGGAGCCCGCGGCGCGCTCGCGTTGCCCACGCGGAAATCGCGGCTAAAAATGACTTTGGGGGTTCTTTTTTTAGCGCCGGGCTTCGAGTAGGGCAGAGGCGGTTCTTGCTTTGGTGGGTTTCATTAAATCCCCCCCTCAGCAGAGCAGCCCAGGGGCTTCTTTCCCCCTTTTTTTTGTTTCTCCGAGGGCTCCATTCAATAAACACACATCCGCTGTAGCCCGGCTTAATGAAATTGTGTGAGGCACTTCCAAGAGGAGGATGTTTATTTTTCTCCGCTGCTTCGCCGAGGCCGCTCCAGGTCCCGCGTGCCCGGAGAGCTGCTCCATAAAGGGACCCTTGTGCCTGGGTCAGCCCTGAGTGCCTGCACTCACTCAACACCGCGGTCCTCTGGCTGCGGAGCGGGCGGGCGGGCAGCGGTGTTTTCAGGAAATTTCAGGGGGGAAAAAAGCGTGCTGACAGCACGGTGTTAAGGTGGGAAAGTCAAGCACTCGCCAGGCCAGAGCAGCCTGGAGAGCCGGCTTAATCCATCTGTTTATGTCTCCTATTTTTACACAGTCCCCCGCTCGCTGTATTTTCTCCTTTTTGACAGAATTTGTCGCCTTTGTGCTTCCTCCAACGCCGTGGCGCTCCTGATGCCTGTTCCCAGCTGGATGCACCTCCTCTGAGGGAACGTGGAGGTGTGGATGGGGTTCTCGATGAGCCTTTTGTCACCAGTGCAGCTTTCCGGTGTGGTTACTCGGTGCCAATCACACCAAATTTTGCAGCAGACCTCGTTTAAAACCTCACTTTCGTTCTATAATTGCTATGGAATATTCACTGTTTGATGGGTTGGACTGGATGATCTTTAAAGACCCCTTCTAACACAAACCATTCAATGATTTCTATGAAATATTCACTGTTTGACCTCTCTGTGTGTCAGAAACGCTGGTTTGGGACACTCTGGAGCCTGGCAAGGTGCAGCGTGGACGGACTGATGCAGAAAATCTGGATGCATTCCAGTGGGCAGGAGTTCAGGGGGATTCCTGTTCCCTCGGAGCGTGGCACTGAACATCCCCAGAATGTTCCAGTTCTTTGTCTGAGATGCCTTCAGCCAAAGCCACCAGGCAGAGGACGTGCCACAACAGCAGTAAGTGTTGGGAAATCAGGAATCTGGTCTCTCCTGATCCGTAATTCCCGACCTAAAACTGATTCTGCAAGGCCTCGCGTTAAAAACAATCCGTGTTTTTCCTTTCATTTTAGCCTTCCCATTTACAGTGGGTTGGAAGGGACCTCAAAGCCCATCCAGTGCCACCCCCTGGGGATGTGTCCCCCAGGGACACCTTGCACTGTCCCAGGCTGCTCCAAGCCCTGTCCAAGCCGGCCTTGAAGGTGGCTTTGCCGAGGGGATGAAGGGGACAGTGGCCACACTCAGGGAAAGAGGGAGGGGGACATGGAATCACAGAATCCCTGAGCTGGAGGGGACCCACAGCGATCATCAAGGTCCAACTCCCGTGCGTGTTGGAAATGAGCTCTTCTCCTCCCCAGCTCTTTTTTCCTTCCCACTCTTGCTCTTCCTTGAGCTATTTCTTCTGACAATTCCACACGAGTGCTGAAAGAAGTTGTTCAAGTGGCAAAAAACAAAGGGGGGAGCAGGGTGAAAAAACCCCTTTCCAGTTTTATTTCCCAACAAAAGCTGAATATTTTTTGAAGAGGAGAAAAAAACCACAACCTAGCTACAAATATAAATAAATCCCTTTTGTCTGCAAATCCCCTGATGGGAGTGGGGGAGGCTGGGCTGAAACGTTCCTGCGTGACTCATTCCTGGGCAGCCCTTTGCCGTGGATGGAAACTTGTCCTCAGCAGATTTTCTGGTATTTTCTAACCTGCCTGCAAGGAGGTGTTTCCTTTGTGGACTGAGGTAAAGGAGGCGCCTGCTCCTCCTTTGATATTCCCACGTCTGCCATCAAAGGATGGGTGTTTCTCCTGGAAAATGGTGTTTTCCTTCCCTTGCCCCAAACCTGCTGATGATGACAGCCCTGGGGAGAAAATACCTGTGGCTGTGCTTGATCCATGAGCTGGGAACCTGTGGCTGGATCCTGTCTCCTGCTGGAGGCATGGAGACACCAGGCTGATGGACTCCGGTTCTTCACGCCCCTGGGTGTTCCCACAGGACAGTACACGAGGATTTCCAGAGCCTTCCACGCCCTTCACGGAAATAAATCGTAGGAAAAGAATGAGAGAAAAGCAGGGAATCCTGCTCTCTCTCCAGCAATCCCGTAATTTAATTGGGAGTGAGGAAAGGGACCTGTAGGACAATCACTGCCCTGTTTCCTTATCAACAGGCACCCTCTGGGCAAGGCTGAAAATCCTAACCAGTATTCCAAGGATCCGAGGTGGTGTGACCCACACCCCTCTGGGCACAACCAGCAGGGAATACTCCCTTTTTTGGGCCATTTTTCCTTCGTGGTGTTAATTCCGGTGGGTCTTTACTCAGTTTTAGCCCTTTTCCCTCACTGTCAGGACAGATTGTCCCAGTTTCCTTGGGAGCAGCGGGGTGACTGTTCAGCTCTGTCTCATGATGATGATGATGATGATGATGATGGGTGGGATTTTCTAGTCCCTGTGGTGTTGCAGTACAATCTCCACTCCCCACCCTCCACTTTCTCCTGGTCAGGATTGAAGGAGCAAAGTCCTGGACACCTGATGGAAGGTTAAAATTCTGCTGGCTGATGCATCAATGCTGCCTGTTTTCCCTCAGGACAGAGGCATTTAGGCCCATTTGCAGCAGAATTAACTTCCTGGACTCCGAGCAACCTTTCTGTTGCCATCTTTGTCCTAATGACGTCCTGGATGCTGGAATTCAGTTCTCCTCCCATCTCTCATTCCTGTTTTCTGCCTTCATGTCCACTTCAGGAACTACACCAATTCCCCCGAAACGCGTCGAGCTGTGCTGAAAACGGGGGAATGAGGGATTTTCTCCCCCCACCTCCTTCCCCACAGATGCATTTATCACTAGGGCAACTTCACTTGAGAGTTCACTACAAATCCAAGCCGATGGCTTAGATCCAGGCAGGGAGAAGTTTTATGGACTGAGCTAAGCGTGAATTACACTTCTGGTCACGGCATTTTTTTTCCCTTTTCTTTCTTTTCTTTCTTTTCTTTCTTCCTTCCTTCCTGCATTCTGCCGGATGCATTATGAAATACTTTGCAATTATAACTGCTTCAGTGCCAGGGTCATAGGGAAGGAAAAGGAAGGAAGGAAGGGAGGGAGGAAGGTAGGAAGGAAGGAAGGGAGGGAGGAAGGTAGGAAGGAAGGAAGGGAGGGAGGAAGGTAGGAAGGAAGGAAGGAACGGACTCTGGTGGGGTCCCAGAGGATGGGCTGATTCCTTTCTGGTCCTTTCTGGGGATCCTGTTTCCAGGAGCAGGATGGGTGAACTCCTTGTTTTCTTTGGAGCACAAAGACGAGCACGCCTGGGAGAGGATCACAGGTGAGGATGTGCCCGCTCAGGAGGGGCAGTGGGAAACCTTAGTGAACGTGGAAGGGTGGTTGAGGGATCCTCTGGAGCAGCAGGAGGAGTTTTATTCACTTTATTTATTTATTTATTGAATTTTAGGTTTTTTTCTTTCATTGCTTCAGGGTTAGGAGCCGGAGAACAGGTCTTGCCTAGCGGGTGAGCCGGCGTGTGCTGGGTAAGTGGCTATTTTTAGACCCTGGAAGCCTCCTCCTGGAGGCTCCAGTTTCTGCGTGGATTGGTTTCCAGGCGGGCTGGGATCAGCGCAGCAGCCCGGAAAGGCCACCCACGGATACCAGACTGGTGACATGGAGGGAAGGGAGGGCCAGGTGAGCCCACCTGCCCCGGCTGCTTCTCCCTTCCGGTGCTGGGCGTGGGCAGGGAAAGGCTCTGGAAGCATTGTCCTTCAGGAGAGCGAGCCAGCAGAACCCAGGTCCTCTGGATCTGCTGCCTCGTGCCCCTGGAGCACCTCAAAGAGGCAGCACCTGCCTTCTGCAGCCTTTAGGAACAGCCCAGGGCCCTCAGCACTGCTCCAGGCACTTATTATTATTATTATTACTATTATTATTATTCTGGGATAATCCAGGCTGAAAGGAACCTCAGGAGGTCACCTACTCCAGCTTTCTGGTGGGGCAGGCTGGACCTGCAGCCAGGGCTGCCAACAGCCTGTGCCCTCAGCCTGCTACGTCTGGTAGGAGCAGTCAGATACGCTGGGCAAAAGGATTTCTCCAGACCTGGAAAAAGCATTTCCTAGGTCTTCACCAAATGGTGAGCTGTTTGCAAATTTCCACTTTCCCACTGCAGCCACTCAGAGTGATACAAATTGGCAGAGTTTAGTGCATTTCCCCATGGGATTTCTCTTAAACACCTATGGATTCCCGGAGCTGGAGGCTGAGTCTGCCCAGTCACTCCCTCTCACCAGCACGGTACAAGAATTCATCAGCACAGCTTGAGACGGGCTGCTTTTCACGTGCATTTAACAAAAAGTAAAGAAAAAAGGAGAGGAAAAAAGCCTGCTTCAGGAGATAAACTGCTGGAAAATATAGTGGGATATGGTAGGTAAGATCTTTCTGCCTTCATTGCAGCAAGAACTGAAGGAACCTTGAAGCACGAGCAATTCCAGCTTTGTCTGTCCTGTTTATCCATCACGTTATTCCTCTTTATGGCTCTGCTTTGCCCACATGGATATATTGCAAATAAACAGTGCTGCATCCTCTGCTCCCCTTTCTCGCCTGTCCACACTTTCCCTGTGGGAGAAGAGTCAGCTCCAAATGAAAAAAAAAGTCCATGGACCAATGTGGTTTTTCCTCTGGATGAGCCCCCATTGCTCCACTGGAGCTGGAGGAGCTCATTAAATGCATTCTCGTTAAGAGTGTAAGGGATGCAGCAGGGAACTGGGATGTGTACGGCCGTGGACACGGAGTGGGGCACACGGAGCCTCTGCATGCAGCTGTAAATCGGGGTTAGAAACCAAGGGAGGAATGGCTGGCCCTGGGTTTGCCTCGTGCAGCGGCCTAAGGGCTGCAGGATCTGAAATTCCCACCGATCCCAGCCCCTTTCGATCTTCCAGCAGGCAAAGCGGACGGGCTCGATTCGTGGATTGTGCCTCTCTCCTCCGTGCTCCTGGAGCCCGAACTACAACAGGCACGGGAAAATTGGGTTTGCAGCCAGAGCCTGGCGTCTGCGCAGGGATATCCTGCCACAGAGCAGCTGGAGTGGGGAGGGGAGGGATGGATGGATGGATGATGGATGGATGGATGGATGGATGGACGGATGATGGATGGATGGACGGACGGACGGACGGATGGATGGATGGACGGACGGATGGATGAATGGATGGACAGATGGACGGATGGATGGATGGATGGGATTGCCACCATTCCCTGCTGGCACTGGAGACCTCCAAAACTGCGCACTCGGAAGCTGAGGGGGTGTTTCAAATGCTCGGAGAGCAATAATAAGGATATAAAGCTATTTGAGAGTGTCCAAAGAAAGGCCACGAAGATGGAGCAGGGAATAGAGAGAACGAAGATGGGGAAGGGATGAGGAACAGCTGAGGGCACTTGGCTTGTTCAGCTAGAGAAGAGGAGGAGGAGAGAGAGGAGACCTCAGCACGGACTGCATCTTCCTCCCGAGGGACAGCTTCCATCTCCACTCTCTGTGCCCAGAGACAGGGAGGGAATGGCTGGAGCTGTGCCAGGGGAGGGTCAGGCTGGGTATCAGGGAAAGGTTCTTTTCCCAGAGAATGCTGGGGCACTGCCCAGGCTCCCCAGGGAATGGGCACGGCCCCAGGCTGACAGAGCCCAAGAAGCATTTGCACAACGCTCCCAGGGATGCACAGGGTGGGATTGCTGGGGTGTCCTGGGCAGGGCTGGACTGGATGATGCTTGCGGATCCCTTCCAAGAGAAGACCCCGGAAGCTGCGCTGCGGGAAAACCGAGACGCGATCGGTAAAATGACCAGAAGCGGGGAGAACAGGACCCCAGAGAAGCTGCGGGAAATGGTGCGATCCCCGCTGGTGCCCGCAGCGGGAGGAAGCAGCCGCGGTTCCCCGAGGACAGCGGGCGGCCGGGCCGCGGGGCCGGCGGGGAGAATCCACCTTAACGCCGAGCAGGAAGAGAACGGGCGCCAATCAGGCCGGGAAGGGAGGCCGGGAAGGAGGGACCGAGGGACGGACCGAGGGAGGGACCGAGGGAGGGCGAGCGGGGCCGGCGGGGCGCGATGGCGGAGGGCGGGGACGCGCCCGCCCCGGGCAGGTACCGTGCGCCGGGGGACCCCCGGGCCGGCCGTGCCGGGAGGGGCCGGGGGACACGGGGGTCACCCCCCTTTGCCACCCCCAGGGCTCATCCCGCCCGCCGCGTGCCTCTCTCCAGCGCAGGTCGCAACCTGAAGGAATGGCTGCGGGAGCAGTTCTGCGACCACCCGCTGGAGCACTGCGAGGACACCCGGCTGCACGACGCGGCCTTCGTGGGGGACCTGCCCACGCTGCGCAGCCTGCTGCAGGACGAGAGCTTCCAGAGGTGGGCATGCAGCCCTGGGGACACGGCCCCGCCACCTGCCTGCTCCCCCCGCAGCGCGGGGTGCCCCGCATCCCAGCCGCATCCCAGCCGCATCCCACCGCGCTTCCCAGCCGCTTCCCACGGACCGCGCTGGGAGGGACCCTAAAGAACGCCCAGTCCCACCACTGCCATCGGCAGGGACGCCTTCCACTGTCCCAGGGTGCTCCAAGCCCCGTCCAGCCTGGCCTGGAACGCTTCCAGGGGTGGGGGCTTTTTATGGGAAAAGTGTCAGGGAGGATGCTCCACTCGTCATCCTCACGGCTGCGCCTTTTGGGGGACCCCGTCTCACCCCTTTTTCTTGTGAGAGGTGTCAGAGTGTTCTTCTCACTGTCCCCACAGCCCGC
>VWPU01016264.1:0-40552 GCA_013398955.1 Callaeas wilsoni
TTTGGAGAGAAGAAAGCTGAAGGAGGATGTGACTGGGGCTGGAGAACGTGAGGCACAGACCTGCCCGTACACTTCACTGTAACCCAGCAGGTTTTGGCTGCCAGGCTGCCCAATACTTGAAGCATTTGGTGTTTAATGCCCACTGGATGGTGGTTAGAGCTCCCATCAGCATCCTACAGCACCACCAGGTGCACTTGGCAAACAAGCTGCTCCAAGGCATTTAGGAAGCAGAAGTAAATGGCAGCATCAGCATGACAGGACTAGCAAGTAGCCAAACATTTGGACTGAGAAATAATGCTTAAATACAACCTCTGAGATGCAGCCCAATTCCCTAGGAAGTCCTACTGACATGAGGAGCCAAGAACACAACTGAATCTAATTTTATTTAATACATCTTTTAGGAAATCTAATGAAAATTAAGCACTTCAGAAATTCAGTTTCAATGGGGTGCTGCTGGAAATGAGCCCACGAGTTGTAAATGACAATTTCATGGGGGAAAAGAAATAATAATCCAAAAAATAGCACAAATTGAAAGATGACTTTGGGCCTGATTAGATAAATCACAGAGAAGCCAACTCCATCAGGACAAGTTTTCTATCCTAATTAAATTAGGAAATCATTCTTTTGTACACATTATCCACTTAAAAACCCAGAATGAGTCTTAGAAAACCAGGCAAATCTCTATCTTAGGTCTGTTTATATCAGTCTCAGTGCTTTGATTTAAAATACTTCTGAATTTTATCTTCCTAATTACTCAAAATTTGCTCCTTAACACATCTTTCAAGTCTCATGTGGACACTCTGAGGCAGCCAGCCCTTCCCATGACCAGCTGGAACAGCTGTACATGGAATGCCTGAACATACAAGAGCCTTTTGCTGGTGCCACGTGCCCCAGCTATGCCCAGTACTCAGAACAGAGACAGAGAATGTCAGAAATTGGGAGCTTCAGCTGGGTTGGGCTCTCTAAGCAGACAGTGCAGAAAAGGAAAATAAGTACTCATTATGTAACAGTGTAAGAAATGAAACACTGAAGGCTGCCCCAGCCACAGCTCCTGTGTCAGATAATTCAGCCCTGTCACACGCTCAGTCACTGGGTTTGATGGAGAAGTCAATTTTCTCTGTTTTACAGCAGCCCTACAAAGGGCTGGGGGTTGCAGGGAACACAAAGGTTGGATGGGAACAAGGTTCTGACTGCACACAGAGTCAAATTTACGCAGAGAAAACCTTTCCCTGGAAGCAGCTGGGAAGAGAAGTCCTGACCCAGGCTTGTAAAAGGCCTCAAATAGAAATGAATAAAATGCAACTGTGTCCAGTTGCTAAAAGCCTTCTGGGTTTATTTCATTTTGTGAGCTTGGCTATTTTTGCATGACAACTCTATAATCTGGAGAGTTCTAATATTAAAATCCATTTATTTAAATGACTTGCTGTGTTCTGAAGATGAGAGGGAAGCACTGCAGATCAAAGACTACAGCTCCTTCTGCAAAAGCGATGAATGAAATTTCTGAAGAATTGACAAGTATATTTTTCCAATTCTTTTGTCAGCAATGACATGAAATTAAACGGTGTAATTCTCCTTACCCATTACCTCTGGCATCTGCAAATTTACTCCTGGCAATCACTGAAGGTTCTAAAGCTCTGAATAGGCAGGAGGTTGATGAACAAAGCTGCAAATGCAGCCCGGGCAATGCTGCCCAGCCTGCCTGTAATCACTGACCTCTTTAGCTCTGCACCATCCAGTAAACAACAGGATTGATTGCCATGCAGTACAATAAAACACACACTAAGCTCCAGCAGCAGCTTGTTGAATTTTAAGACACACAATAAAAGCAGGACAATAGACAGTACTTTGTGTTTGTGCTTCCACAAAGGCATCTGAGTTTGTTGTAACTCATCTCTCCAGAAGAGACACCTTTGTCTGCAGTAGCAGAGGAATACAAATCAAAACATACTAAGGTACAATCTAATTATGTAATAATTTACAAACTGTTAGCTTCTTTAGTTAAACTTCATTAGCTGTAGCAGATGACAACAAATTTTGGCAACTACCCTTTTGGAAGTAATTTGAGGAAGCAAACCTCATCTCCCTTAAAAATGGATTCTCTAGAACGTACAAATCCATTTTTCAGATCCAAAAAATGGGACAGACTAGCCTAAATTTCACAGAATTCTGCTGTTGAAGAGAGTCAGGTATTGAAATGACTATAATTAATAATTACAGCAATTCTGAAGCGAGGGATCATAACTGCCAAGTCTAAGAGCAATAATCAATACGTTAACATGACAGAAAAGCTTTACAGTCCCAGTTCCAAATCAATTACTATTTTTTTTTAATTAAAATTCCTCTAGTGAACAATTCTTAAGCATTTAACTCCCACAGTAACTAAAAGCAAGCAGCACACAGCACTGATGCAGAGGTCCTGTGCACTGAGCCGTGACTTCCCGAGCCAGCGCTCATTCCCCCAGCAGAATTTTTAGAGACTTTCCACAGATGTGTATTTATGCTTGGGGAAAGCTGGAGTTATAGATAACAGAAGTTTCAGAGGCCTTCCTCTGCTTCATCTCCCGAATCCCCTGACTGACACGACTGCCCTCACCAGGACAAGTGAGGTGAGCTGATCCTCCTCGGGAAGAGGCAGGTTTTTGTTCTCTTTGCCAAGGCAAAGCAGCTGACCTTGACAATGGCAACTTCAACTACAACACCATGGATTATTTTAAGCACGTGAGCAGATCTGCTGTTACAGCCTCACTGAAGGGAAGAGCAAATCCTTAACCTGCCAAGAACAGGCGTAGGATAAGGGCCATGCCATTTCTGGACAAGGGAAAAACCCCTCAGATCCTGTACTGCCAGTGCTTAGTGGGAACAGAACAAGAATTTTATGTCATTGATTCCTGAAGATGGGTTTCAGAGAATGCAAAATGTTCAAAGAGAGCCTCTCAGTCCAACGTGGTCAGTTTATAGCATTAAGTACTTCTCAACACTGAACTGACTCTGGCACATCACCCACTGATATCCCCTTCGACTACAGCTCTCCTGGGAACTCTTTTTACCTGTGAGTTGTTAATGTGGCCAACAGGGATGGTTGTTCAGGTAACCAACAGACACAGTCCCCTTGAACACCATGTTCTTACCTCGAGTACGTACTTCTCTAAAGACTTGATGTTTTCCAGAGCCTCTGGATCCTGGTGGATAACTACTACTTCTTTCAAAGGATACTGGGGAAAAAAAAAAAACAAAAACAAAACAGAAACTTAAGTGCTCAGTTTCCCCAGGTTTATCCCAAAGTCACAAAGCTGTTCCACATTCCCAAGGTATGGCGGGAGGTGTGAGGAGTTCTAACCTTGACTGGGATGGTTTTTCTGTCTCTGATCACTCGTCCCAGCTCAATCACAGACTGCAAACAAGAAACGGCACTTTCAATTTTTTTGTCGATGAGATCCTCCCTAGATTAGAAAGGAAACATTATAATTGCTTCATTTTCATCACACATCTTTGAGCAGATTAAAAACATTTTACCCCCTTCTCTGACATTTCCTGCAGCAGACTCAATTATGCCCTGGTTGGGGCAATTTGAAAAATGAACAACCAGGTTTTTCCTCTCTCTTTGTGGAGAAGATGAGGAGGAAATAACTTGCTGAAAACAAATAGCAGAGCTATTTTTACATCTTTTGTTAGCACCTCTCACAAGGTGCAGAGGATTGAGTCATACAACCTATTCTAGTAATAGCCAATAAAAGGTACAATTTACATTAATAATATCATAAGAAGATGCAGAAAGATATTATAAATAGGGTGCTTATAACAACAATGAATTCCCTGTAACAACAATTCACTGGATCTCAATTTATCATCTTTTCCAGAAACTGCAGATATTTGAGCTTGATATTTTACAGTTTTATCATCTTTCCTGGCTCAATAATTTTAACACCCTTCCATTTTGAGGCAAGGCGAGGTTGGGTTTTTTTTGCCTTTTGGAGTTTTTTTAGGGGCAGGGCGAGGATTGGGATTGAATTTTTGGCCTGCCTTTTTTTTTTTGCAGTGAGCTGGCATTTACATCTTGTTTCAAATGTACAAGCAGTCAAATGTTCTGAAAATGTGTTTTTCCTAATTTGTTGAGTAGATGCACGAATTGGGCAACCCCTTTAAAACCACTTAGGTACCAAAGCAAGACCAGAGGTATTGCTTAAAAAGACAGATATGAATAAAATTAAATGAACACACATACTTGCTGTAATCTAAGGAGCAAAAGTACTGGGATGAAAACCACAACTCCAGTAAGGACTGGCCAGAAAAACAGAGCTGGTGAAGCAAAACTTACAATTGAAATATCCCCATTGCAGTATTAGGGCTTTGAGATGGTACTACCCCATTTTGAAGCTTTTGTTCTTCCAAAAGCCAGTGCCTCAGGATGATCCTCCAACAACTTGGAAACATGGAAATTACAAGATGGTATATTTTGCTCCCAGAAAGCTTCATACAGGATTATGTGGCAGTATTTCAATATTACTTGCCATCCCTGAACAACACTGCACAGCCACAACATGACAGTATTTTTCACAGACTGACTGCAAATCCACAAAATTTAATGCAACTCATCTGTTCAGACACTGAGCAACCAAGCATGACCTCGGTGGGGTTTTATCACAGGTGTTGAGTCAAGCTCAGCTGTGAAAGTGGCCAAATCCTTCAGCTTTATCTGCCCTTACCATACCAATAAACCGGTATTTTCTGTAACTGCATCCAAAAATCTCTCTTACTATTAATTGACAATATTGTCCTTATGCTGTGTCAGAAAACTTTCAAAGCAAATGCAATGATGTGCTTTGCAACTCCACGTGAAACTCAAACTTCAACAATAACCTGGATTTGAAATGGCTTTTTTCTGTGGAACAACTGATACACAGGGGATCCAATAAATTCCACAAACTAATAACAGACAAAAACCTAAACAAAATGAAATACAGAGAAAAGCGGTGCAAGCCTCAAATACATCCCACATTTGCATGATGCAGCAGCAAGTCAGCACTAACTGCAGTGAAGAGTGACTAAGCCACTTTTAAATGCTAAGCCCATGCCTGAACTGAGTCCCTGCAAACAGCTCCCCATCCTTCCCTGACTCCCCTCTCCGGAGCCCAAACCTATTGCTGGCAGCTCCCTGATGAGGGTGGCACTCCTTGATTACATATTCTTCACAGCACTTGCCCAGGGAACAGAAAATCAGCACCATCATTATGTCAATCTCCAGCTCCCTGTTGCAATAACTCTCGCTATTAAAGCTCTCACAAAGAGCATACACCCTCCTCAAAGCATGCAGCAGCCATAAAAAGATACACCATTAGAGAAGGTTTAAATTTTTTAAACTGCAAAGTATCAAGGTCAAGTCCCCTGTCCTTGAGGGTTGTCACACTGAGCTGCGACGCTGAAGCGAAGTTTTTTCTCTTATTTTCAGGGACCCAGAGCAGACAGTGCTGTAGGAGCTAAGGGCAGGAACTAATTTAATCCACTACAGTACCAGTGATCTCTCTGATCCTTCAGGGCCTTTTGCAGTTAGGCACTACAGCTTTGAGTCAACACACAGTTTGAGGAGTGAAAAAGGATGTTCCTGCCCACCGTAAGAAAATATCATGAATTGGGAAAATGCATTCCTCCTAACTGCTTTCCTTCCTATGTCCAGTCCTTTCAGCTAACACAAATCTACTGCCTAAATATGGAGGGAAAAGAAAATTCCCAACTAAAACTGAGGGTGGAGTGTGAAGTGTGCTGTAAGTGAAACGTTCTCCTACAGCAAAGAGACTAAAATTCATCAGATCTTAATCAAAATATAAGCATTCTGTGCTCACAGAAAAGAACATGTTGACTAGCATCCTGCAGTTTTTTCAGAGACAAAGGAATATTTGCATTATTAAAGCAGTTTGGTTTCCTGTTACAAAGTTTTGAACACAAGTGACGGAGCACTGTTCCGTGAAATGAGAAAAAAAACAACCCCCAAACCCCAAAAACGAACAAAAATCCCCCAACAAACAACCAAACCCCCATTCTGCCACCTAAGAGCTGCCTCTTACCTGACTTGGGGGAGCATGAGGTAGTGGATGCTCTCAGTGTTCTTTTCCTGGACTGAGGCTGGATCAATGAGTGTTTTCAGATTCTGGTACATCAGCTCAGTGATAAATGGAGTATATGGTGCCTGTAACGTTGCATTCAATCACCAGCTTTCCTTTATTGCTTGTACATTATGAATCAGTAATACCATGAATTACATAAGGACAGTTCAGCAAAAACAATGCTTACACAGTGTCTGCAACAGGGATCTTACTCAAAATGCAGACTGAAATAAATAATGGAATTCAAACGACTTATTTACCTCCTTCCTGATGTGTTATTTTTGGGCATCAGGGAAGAAATTATAAGGTGTCCTTATCAATCAGGTGATACAGGCCTTCTTTTCACTACCATGGGGCAGATAAGCAAACAAAAGGGAAAGATGGAAAATGAACTGTGCTACACAAAGGTGCTTTTACATTAACTGTTTTAAAGTGTTACTGAGAGTGGGGTGTAGTTCCCTTACCATGAGCCTGCACATGGAGAACAAGACACTAAACAAAGTTTCCAAGGCCATAATGCAGTCCTCAGTCCCATTCTCGCCCTAAATGAAGAATTCACCAGGAAAAAAAACGATTTTAGGATCAGGAAGTGCACTTTAATAGGCTTCAAAAGTTTCCTGTGTTAATACAATACACTTATTTTCCAAACTGCATTAATTTTGGTCGATTCCACTGAGCAAGCGCAACAGAATTCCTGGGCATTTTGGTTGGTTTTTCCCACAAAGCAGAGAGGAGAGAAAACAGTTAACTTTCGTGCCACTCTCAGGCACCAAGTGACAGCATTTAAAGCCAAGCTCTTGCATGCCACCAGCAGGGACTGCCAGGGCTTTGTTCCCAGCGCAGGACTGCAGCAGCTGATCCCTACCTTGAGCCTCCTGCGGTTCATTCTGACGTACCAGTTGGTCAGAACGTCCACAAACTTCACCAGCCGAGGCACCACCGTGTACAGCCTGTAAGCTGCAAGGGAAAACGGTTCCTGCTGTTCAAATCTGCCCTCTGCAACCTCCTGACTCATAAACAACATCATCATCTGCAGTCCTGGTGTTAAAACTCAGCGCTGGAGCAGCAGCAGGCTCCGAAAAGTGACTGAAATATTGATCATGTTACAGCTGTATTTTGAATATGCATGGCATCATTCTCATGCTCGAGACAAACAGATTCCCCCCTCCCAAACTGCTTCCCTAATCCCACACCAACGGACATTATGGGAGCCTTATGCTTTTATCTGACTGGTAAAGAGGATAGTGGATAAGAGACTATTAATGGCAGGGGATTGGGCAAATCCTCCATTTGCACATGCTGCAAACACAGCCAAGGCGCTGCAAGTTGAACAGAAATTATTGCAGAGCCAGAAAATAAAATTTTCTTAATTACTGCCAACGCTTCCTCCTTTTCCTCAGCAGATTTAAAATGAGACACCTACTTCAACCAAGTCTCCCCGAATTAATTACAGTTTTTCACTATTTTTCTAAGTAACAGGGTAAGCTAAAATGCGAAGTAGCAGCAAGGCTGATGAGGTAAGAGATAAACAGAACTGTATTTTCACGTTCTGTGTAACTGAAATCACGGAGAGCTGCCAGCACCAAGGTCATCACCAGCATCACTCCACAACAGGGGAACAAATTTCAGCTGTTCCTGAGAAAACTGGGGGAGGTAAGGGGGATGGACCTTACAAAGGACTCAATTTTCTAAAGAAAAACTTGTATTTAACTTCTCTAAAAGCCAAGAGCTTCTTGATCTCCATTCTGAAGCAGCTTCATTAATCAAGCAGCTACTGAGTAAAAGGGATCTTGGCTTTAAAAGCTCCACCACACTTTTCACTGTGTTTTGTAAAACAGAAGTGTTTTTAAAGGCAGTGAACTGGGATTTAAACCTAAAAAGGAAATGGTCAGACGATTCACACCATGGTGGGGAAGACATTATTTATGGGGGAATTTGTATTCCTAAAAATCCTAAGCTTTCCTTTAGCTATGCATTATTTAGTTAGGAGACCAGTTATAAACAAATTTTAAAATAATCAAAAATCCCCCCCCTTCAGGGACAGTTTATCTTTAACAAGAAATACAGTATTTGCCTGGAAAAATGCATTTCTGTTCCCGACAGCTGTAACCAAATTGTGAAATCTGCTTTTTTGTGACTCAGGAAAAAGCCATAGATGTGCATGGAGACCCTACACACTTCTTTTAATTTCAGTCATCAGGAGAAAAGAAGTTTTACTAAAATAAATGCTTGTATTGGGCACTGTAGTAGAAAATAAAAGCCTAAAAAGGCTTATTGATTTTTAACACAGAATTTTAACACCCCTGAAACACGCCAGGTTTAAAAGATGGAACTCGTGCCACTTTCCCTGAATATTGGGAATGGGGCTGCGCCTCCTTCTCCAGCTGCACACACTCCTGGAAGGCAAAGCCCTCCCCATGCAGGACCAGCAGAGGCTTGTTCCCCCTCTCTGGAGTTTTTCCAGGCTCTCCCAAGCACCCCAGAGCTGGAGGGGACACAGGTTCAGCCCCTTCCTTCCCCTCAGCCTATTCAGGTGAGGTCAATGCCACACTGACCCCACTTGGGCTGACACTGCCGCCTCTCCAGGCGCCAGGAGAAACTGGGGCAGAATTAACATAACTTGGACTTAATGGAAACATTTTTCCAGAGGCAGGAGATGGGTGTAAACTTCAGCTCCACTCTAAAAGACACGGGATGAAATGGAAGAAGCAGAGCCCAGGTGCAGCATTTCTCTGGTCAGCGGGGTCTCCTCAGCACTGCCAGTTTCAAACCTGTGTGTTCTTCCACCCCATCACCTCCAGCTGCAGGAATTTATATTTATATTTACTCCTTTATCAAGCATTTGACAGTATCAGTCACCATTATAATCTTCCCTTGTCTCTTCCTGACACTTTTCCTACTTGAAATGATATGAAGTGGAAAATCTTTTTTTTTTTTTTTAAAAAAAAAAAGCCCAAAATAGGTTTGTGAAAGAGATTAGACTATCATGTCACAGTACACAAATTCACTGCATCTCATTAAGATCTGCTTGACTGAAACCAGAGTTTATGCAGAAAAAGAAATTGAAAAATCCTGTTTATTAATCCCCTCCAAATGAGACTGCCACTCATTTGATGAGCACATGATGTTATCTTCATCTAACACAAGACAACAGCATTTCCTACCAACACTCCTGCCTTGGAAGTCTTGACAGTCATTTTCCAACAGGAACTCTTTTCTCCTGCTTGGAAGGATCTTCTTACTTCGTAAAGATGGTCCCTGACACATCCCCTTTTGCCAGCTTCATCTTCCTCTCAGAAATCCAGGGCAGAGAATTCAAGTTTCTACCCCCACACTCACCTTCCTACAAATACTTCTGTTTAAACCATGCACTGATCCAAGATCTCAGGTTCACAAACTCACTAATGAATTTCCTGCTGTCCCTCAGAGTATTTTCCTCTTTACCTGCAGCACATGAACTTGCACAGGCTCTGCTTATTTCTGCTTGGCAACACATGAAACCCAACACAAACCACCATCAAATTTCAAGGATAACAACTTGCAGGAAGAAGCCACATTTTCATCAATGAGAGCCAGCTTTTATCATATCCTTGGGTTGGGTAGCTTGAGGATTCTTTCTTCCTTTAATGAAACGTTCTTAGAGGAGCTCACATGAATTTTGCTTGTACCAAATGACCTGATTTATCTGTCCCAGCAAGACAAACTCACTGGACTGGTCTTGGTGAGAGTGACCATCACATCAGAGGGGGGAAAGCAAGAGAAGATGAGGCAAGTGCAGCACTGTCCTGTGTCCTCATGAACTCACATCTGGCATTCAGCTCTTTCCTTATTATCTGTTATCCCACTTAACACCTTCCTTTCCAAGCCCAAGGCTTCTAAAAATTCTTCTGAGGGCATCTTAAGATCACAGGCATGAAGGGGGTTATTTGTTTATTCATGAACAGGAGTGACAATGGCCAAAGCCACCTTCTTTCCAGCATCTGGGGTTCCAGTACCCTCAAATACACCAAAACCTCTTCAAATCCCACTGTGACTTTATCTGCAAGTTTATAAACTACTTCAGGGGGCTCTTGCACCACCTCCTCTTTGCATTTACGTGTCCCAATGTAATGTGAGCATCAAGAGGTATGGGATGATGAAAAAGACAACAAGCAGGAAGAAAAACCTGGACACCAGCTTCTTACAGCTATGCCATATCCTAATTCTATCCACCCTGCTGCACACACTGCCACAGCATGATTCCAGAGAAACCCTCTCCATGGAACTATACCAGGGAAAAAATTATTGCCAGTCCTCATGTACCTCTCAAAATTATTTTATTCAGCTGACTTGAGCACTGCCCATTTTATCCCTTTTTTTACAGCTTCTCCAAATTCTATTTGGCTTCCTTTTCACTGCTGTCTTTCAGTGACTATTATAATATTATTAATTGCTCTAAGCACTGCAGCAGACGTTGTTACAGCAACAAGCTCCATTACTGAGCTCACAGGATTAGCTGTGACAAAAAAAGCCTCATCACCTTTTGAAATCTCATGAACAAGCATAGCAAAATCTGACTTAACACCCATGAAAGCAGCATTCCATGGATTATGGTAGCTGGTTAAAGATTTCCTTCCTTTTATCAAAGTCTTTCATGGAATTTGGGAATCTCTGCATGGAAAGGCAAGTTCTGCTATCAAACATGAAACACCCCCAGACCCCCTGAGCAAAAATGCATACCTGCCATTTCAGCTTTGAAGAACTGGATGAGGGATTGGGTGAAAGAAAGAATCCATTTATCCATGATGTTATTGCTCTTCTTAGCTGTGTTCTCATTGTAAAGGAATTCTCTTCCCTCATCCTATCATCAAAACACAAAGCACATTTCCAAGTCATTAGAGTATATAATCAAGCATCTATATCCAATTACCTGTCAGCCACCACTATTTTGGCATCTTCCCTGAGTTTTACACTGGTTTCCCACCAGCAAACATTAAATTCCAGACACGGGTATGTAAGAGAAGGAGCTATGGAAAACCTGCCTCCCACTGCTGCCTCACCACAACTTTTAACTGCAAAGGAGGCCAGTGATTTGGGCCAGTCAAAGCAGATAAAAAGCAGTGCCAGTCTGTGTGCAGGGTGAGCCCCAGCCTCCAGACACAGGGCAGGATCCTGGAATCTACACAACTCCTCCATCCAGGAGGATCTGAGGCATTTCTAAGGGATTTACTGTGCAGATGGATTCTATCTGGGGAGCAGGCCTAGAAACAAGACTGTTACTTTTTTAAGAACATGTGACAATTTCAGCACGTTAAAACACCAATGAATGTAGCAACCTGAAAAAACAGGTGGAATTTTTAGCATCCAGCATGCACACAGTGCATTTTTGCTGCTTTCCAGAGCACTGATGTTTGCAGCCATCTGAGAAATGCCACCACTTTTGCTGGTTCTGCAGGGCCTTGCAAGCAAGACCATGCCTGTGCTGCTCTCCTTCCCACTGAACATTTACAACAGGTTAGAAACAGGTTTTGGTTTTTTCCCTCAGATTTACAAACAGTATTTAACAGCTGGTTTTAAAAGTCTTTAGACTTTCTCCTCCCTCAGAGTCCAGATGAAAAAATCCGTTTGGATCATTCAGCCCAGAAACTACGGATCCACTTTCACAGTACAAAGGAGAGGATTCATAGGAAGGAAATGCAGAAGTGGAGCAATCCCAGTGTGAGATCAGCAGTCATTAACCAGCTACAATTAAAGGGGGAATTACAATAAGCATTAAATGATTATTGTATCTGATCCAGGACACTGAGATTTTACTTTCTCTCTTGCATGAAGCAGAACACAATGAAGAAGTTGCTTAAACCTGTGCATGAAATCTAATTTAAGCATTATCACCTCCAATAGCACATTCTTTTGCCTAATATGGTGCATAGGAAGGATTTCACTATTTAGAAGGAAAAAAAATCCTTCTGCTGAATTACCAAACCTATCTCCTTAAGCACCTGGATTTTCCACTGGGGTCTTCCATCCCCAGCTGAGCTGACATTGCCAGATTTAATGGGATCACAGCAAAAAGCTATAAAGTTCACTTTAGACAATTCAAAGGTCACACAGGATAAACAAGTGTATTTTGGGGCTAGCATCTAAGTTTGTCTGATGAACGCTCTCTAGGGATCCTAAAAAAAAGACATGTTAAATATTAGGATCTGGAGTTAGCAAACTTTCTTCCCCAAAGAGGTTGCTAAAAAAGATAAATCCAATTGTCTAAGTCAGCTATTTCCTGTACTGATTTCTGAAGTCAGCTGCCTTTATTAATTCAAATGGCAGCTCTCCACAGTGACCAGGCTACCACTGCCACTGCACATGTAGTACAAGGTTTGAACTTTTCATTTAGCTCCCACTCTCCCACAGAAGTCTGCGCTAACCTGCTGTCATTAATTTCAGCTGAAAGATTAAAATTGGTTTCAATAGAAACTATACAATATACACATCAAATCTTCAATTTTAATGAAAAATTACTGAAAGAAAGAAATTTTAATCTTGCTTTCACACTGAAAGTGTAGAAACTCCTGTCACTCATCCAGCGTTTTTAGTAGACTTCAAATGTAATCTACAAGTCTAAAGCATTATTGCTTTTGTGATTTGCCTTTCTTTCCATTCCATTTCTGAATCTTTTTTCTAAGTTGCATTTAAATATAACTTTTAAAAAAATTACTGTCATGTTACAGAAGACAATCTTCTTGCTGTGGCTAATGTATTCAGGACTGAGTATTCCCAAGCTAAGCATTTTAATGCAGATTCATAATTAAAGTTCCAGCAAATGAGTTAGCTCAAGAAACTGTCACAGCAGCCACTACTGAAAATAACTTTCCTGACTGATTTGCAGTTCTGCTCGTGTTCAGTCTGGGTGGTGCTGAGCACTGCTGTCAGTGCAGAGGAACTTGCAGTCCAAGGGACAGATCCTCCTGGAGGGATCCTCCTGGGCTGGATCCTCCTGGGCTGGATCCTCCTGGGCTGGATCCTCCTGGGCTGGATCCTCCTGGATGGATCCTCCTGGGCTGGCCACACCACGTGGAGAAACAGCAAAGAAAAAGCAGCAGCACTAAGGCAGGATCAGTGGGAACTGCTGCCTCCAGCTGCTCTGGAAACACCAACAGGAAAATCCACCCAGGTTTAGCAGGGACATCTCAGAAGGATCCCCTCCAGCACACGTGGCTTTAACTGGTGCTCCCAGGGGGTGATGAGCAGCAGGTAATTGCTCAGTGAGTCCTGACCCCGCAAATGCCAGGTCTGGACCTCCAATTTCACAAGTCTGAATGCAGCAGCATCCCACTGATGTGAAATAAAAGGGACTCAACAGCACTCTAATCTGAGAAGTGAGAGCTGTCATGCCTTGGCAGTCCCCCACCTTCCTCTCCTCCTTTCTATATTTAATAAGCTTGGTCAAGAAGAGAAAGATGCAGGTGATGACAGCTTTATAAAGCATGGTACAAACAGCAAATATCAGATAAAGAGCAAGTATAATACACAACCTGATGGAACTTACAACAAGGAGGTAAAGCTCAGATGACCTCCAGAGTCCACACCTCCCTTCCAATCTGAATTTCCCTATAATGTTGATTCTTTTTAACCCTGAAGAAGCAGAAAATCCCTTGCACTCAGCCCCTCCCCAGATCTGTACCTTGTGCTGCAGGACCTGAATGTTCTGCACCAGGAAGCGATAGGCGTTGTACCAGGGCAGGAACACATCCTTCAGGATATCCCTCACTCCCTCCTCCTTAAACCTCAGGTTTTCTGCTCTTACCACGGGAGAATTGATCAGGTACAACCTGCAAAATAAGAGCACAACGCTTCAAAGCTTAAAACTGCACATACTGATAGGGTTTCACACTAAAAACTCCAAAGACGACTGTACTGTAGGCATGTAACAAACTGAACATAAAACCATTTACTAGTTACTGCTGCAGGAGTTTTCCTAAGATGTTGCACACAGAATTTGAATTTAAATGTTCTTTGTCTACTCTAGAAGTTAAGTGAAGTGCTAACACATGCTCAGATGCCATCACAGTATAAAACAAGCAGAGGTTGCATGGAATCAGCATTCATCTTTAGGCTGGCACCTGTTGTTTGGTAATATTTTGAATTCCTTAACCACTACCCAGTATCTTTCTATTCAATCTTGTTCCTCAATTATGAAAAGCTTTGACAGAACTAAGGAGCAAAACAAAACGGGCAAATCCAAGCAAAAGAGCAGAAATTAACATTTTCAAGAAAGAAAGCCCCAAAAGGGGACAAAGGATGCACCTCCCACAACAGAAATGTGCCTCAGCTCCAGAGGCAGCTCTGAGGGAGCAAAGCAGAGGATCCAGGTGACACCAACTACTCATACAAGGGACAGAAATGTCCCTCAGCTTCTTTGCTGTCTCTGAGTTCACCAAAAATCATCTTTATACTTCATCCCACCTTCTTCCCCAAATAAACATTCTGTCTACAGAAATAAACTGGAATCTATCAAGTTCACTCAGAAAGAAACGAGGCCTTTCTCAGGTATCAAAAAAAACTTGAATATAAACTTGATTTAGAAACACTTCATTTAATTCTCCAAATATGAAAACCAAACCAAACTTTTTTTTTTGTTTTAAAGATTGTGGCATTTCTCAATCCAAATTTATTAACCCATTTTCTCACGTTTTTAAACTTTTAAAATCATGATTCTAAACTAATATAACTTTACAGGCACTTCCTTCAGGAGCCTTTAAAATCTTAATGGGGTTTGACACAGCACATTCAAGAATACCAGACCATAAATTTTCAGGAGAGAGGGCTTCTTGCATTAAAACTAATAGATAAAAACAGAGCTGCCAGAATAAACAGACAGTAATGAAGCACAGAAATGGACTTTTTCAGTACTGGATTATTAAAAAAAAAAAAACCAACCCCTTTTTAAACACAGATTCACAGAATGGCTTCGGTGGGAATGGACCCCAAAGATCACCCAAGTGAATTCATACCTGAATTCAAATTACAAATTTACAGAAGTACAGAACAATTAATGGCAATGAACTAAGTCCTTAAATAAACCAGAATTTAGGTCTATCCTTCAATCACACTTTCCTTTTATCACAACTATTTATGTGCCACAGTTTTGGTGCTGTTGTAGTATTGTTTTTTGGGCTTTTTAATAAAGCAGCCTTACCCTGCCTTACAGTATGTAAATGTTAAAAGAAGAGCAACTTCCTCAATTACTCCAAGGCGAAGACACATTTATTCTATGGCAAGAGAAATAAGGCACAAAATAAAAGAAGAGTTCCATCAGTTTAGTGACACTCATTCAGTTACCATCGGGCAGAAAATAAAACCTCCCTCAAATCAAGCCAGTGCTACCGAGTCTGCTAACAATGTATGAGGAAAAAAGAAAATCATCTCCTCTTCACCCGTCTAAACCAGCAGCCTGCTGCTTTATTTCTTCTGCATTTTAAGATCAGGCTGAGAGGAGGCTGAAAATCTTCACTTCTAACAGCAATCCTTACCCCAGGAGAGAGGAAAGCAAAGGCCTGAAATACCATGACCAGCAAATTCTTTCTGACATAGCTCAGCCTGGACAGGTCTCCAGCCCAGGTCCCAGCAATATTGAAATGTAACTGTTTTGGCCCTTCTTACAGATTTCACTCAGGATTCAAATTTCATGAAGTCTCAAGTTGAGTTGTTAAATTTACTGTGCTGTTATTCTGCTGTTTGCCCTTTCTACTCAATTCCATATTCATTTCACCAACTTATATCTATATTTTCCGCTGATCTATTTATCAAGCTGCTGCTGAGAATACTTCAAAGCTGGAGTTAGAATATACATATATATTTGTGTACTGCAAAAGCTAAAGTAACTCTGCAGGGAAACAGTGCCAAGGAAAAAACCTCAGTTGTAGCTTTTGCTATAAACAGAGAACATCAAGCGCCTCAGAAAAAGCAGAGAACTGAATTGCAGAGCTCCTTCCAGAAATGAGCCCAGGCTGCAATGCTTTTTACTCTCTGTGTGGGTGTAGGTATAAATAAATGTGACATTAAAGAATGAGTACACTGGCAGAAAAATGAATTAGCTTCTTAGAAATTTAAAAAAAAAAAACACACATGAATAATGGAAGTGTAACTTCTGGTGTTTGAGATTTTTTTGGTTTGTTTATAAAAAAGGCAGGGTGTTTTTTTCAACAGAAACATCACCTGTGATTTAAAAATCTCCAGTATGAGTAACTCCAACCTTTTCCACTCATATTATTGCAGCTACCAAGTCACTGCTACCCTGCTAACACACCTTGTTTATTTGTAAAGAGCAACCTTGATTAAATTTAAGAACTCCACCCAACTCTCCACTGTAAACATGTATTAGGTCTTGGAAATGCTAAAGCTTGAAACAACTGGAACTACGAACTGACTTCTTAAAATTATCTAGAAGCAACAACCATCTTCCTGAATGAATAATAAACATTATTGATGTTAATCAATCTTCCATTGATAATAAACATTCAGCTTTCATTCAGCCCATCAGCTCTGTGTGCAGCTGTAACACACACAGTGTGTGATAGCTGAAGGGCTTCTTATATACACGAGGATTACAGGGCTCTGGAGAAATGCCCAAGTAGTGCATTCCTGCAGTTATTAAAATGTCTTTTATGTACCTTTACCTCAAGGTACCACTTGATGCATGCAGTCAGTGCACCAAGTGACTGTGTAATTACTTTACATGTTCCTGTAATTTTAATGAACCACTCGAACTGTGTTTAATCTCTGTTTGACCAGGACAATTTATCTACACACATCAGGCTGCTCCACTTCTGCTCTTCTGGTGCCACTACTACTAGGTGCAAACTATATAGTTACATCAACAAAAACAAAGCACTTTCTCTCTAGAAAATGTATAGTGCAAACAGCAAACAAATCTTTCTGCACTATCCAGAGACCCTTCTCCAAGCCAATGATTTAACAGTGACCTTGTAGTATTCTTATCAAGTATTTTATTCACATTTTCACTGGCTCAATTCAGATTAGAAGGAAGCACATCCCTCAGGCTTGGGGGAGACATGACAAGGGTAAAGAAAGTGCAGGCACTGCATCTGTTGCCAGTTCTTTGCAGTCATCCATTCTTGCAGCTATTTGGCTGTCACAGTGGTCTAGAAACTTCTAAAATTAACTTTTTTCCTGCTGCTAATTGTCAAACCCCCACCAGCAGCCTCTTGGTATGGATCTGCCATGAGCAGAAAGCCAACACATCCCACTGAGTGTCCACCAAAGAAATCCTACCTGAGTGCATCAGCTCCGTAACTGTTCAAGACGTGCATTGGATCCGGATAATTCTTCTTCCTTTTGCTCATTTTTTGGCCATCACTAGAAAATATCAGCATATAGGCATCAATTCCCAGAACTCTTGTAATACATGGATAAAGAAAAAAGGCCCTTCAAATGCAGCTCAGTTTTTCTGTCCTAGTATGTTCCTGGTGGCACAGACATAATTTTATACATGTATGTATATATATATATATATATAAGCACATTGTTTCTGTGGGACTGTTGAACCCAAAAAAGAAACTGAAAAAACCCAAAACCCAACCAAAGAGGCTCCCAAGTTACAAATCTAAGCAGGAAATCTGTCCTTCCTGCCAAAGCTGAGGGAAGATGCACTTGTTTTGTATCAACCCCTTCAGCCCACTGGCAAAGCTTCATTCAAAAATAAAGGGAAACAAATATAATTAATTTTAAATTACATCTAAAGCTACATTTATCGTCCCCTTTACACTGCACAGCAGGTATAATTTCTTTCCTGTTCTTGTTATTCATTTTCTCTCTCAAGGCAGGACTAATCCTGCTGGAAAAGAACCCAGTGCAGCAGACAGCTGGGATGTGTGAGCCTCTCACTCTCAGGTGCCCCTTATCTCCTGCAGCACTGATATCACCCTGGCAAGTCTTAACAGCTCCCAAGTCCATTTCACATTCCATTTACAATCTGCAGGACTTATCTGAAACATTCTTCAACTAAAAACCTGCTCAGGAAGGAGCTGATTGACACCAACCTGGCGAGGACAAGGCCATTCACAATGACATTCTTGAAAGGAGGCCTCCCAAAAAGAGCAGTGGACAGCACCAGCAAAGTGTAGAACCTGAAACAAGAGACAACATAAACTTAACTTTATGAATACATCAAGCTACAGCCTGCATGTCTTCATTAAAAAACAAACATGTCATTATGCTGCTTTCCACCAGCAAAGATAAATTTTAAGTCTGGGGAACATTGATGTGGCAAAGAGTCACAAGAGGAGCTTATTGAAAGTAGATCTTCCTATCTGGAACATATCATGCTGTTTGCTCAGCTGGGATCTACTAGTCCAGGAAGGCAGAAAAACTCTAATAGGAAGCATTAGGAAGGTCACCAGGAATAAAATTGCAGTATTTTCCCTCTTCTGTACAAAAAAGGGAATCTGCCCCTGAACAAGTTTCCTATTTGCTCACTGCAAACCTCTGAGCACGAGATCAGTCAGGACCAAACACAGCACACAGGACCAGCACACTTTTGTGTGTGTGTTAACTGTGTATTCTTCAGCCTGACAGACAATGGAGCTTAGTAAAAAATTACAAAAGCAAGTTATCAAAAATGGGAAAAGCCTCCTTTCAATCCTGCCAAAGGTTTCATCATTGGAAGGAGGTTGTGGCGTCCTGCTTAAATCAGCCATCACTAGGAAATAAGACAAAGCTCCCACAGCAAAGGGCAGCAGTGGTTCCTCCCCGTTCTGTTTGATGTGTTTACAATCACTGCACAAACTGGGACACTCTGGAAATCAGTGCTGGAGCAAGCACAGGCACCTATTGTTCTCCAGGTTGATATATGATTATATCTGGGAAATTAAGTGGAAGTGCAGGATGATGTGATAATTTCACACTCAGGAGCCAGAACCTTCACCAAAGGAGGGATGTGTGAGCTGCTGGAACTGCACTGTTGGTAATTACTTTTAAGAAAGTAACTGGAGGGTGGGCCACAGCTTTCCTGGTTCAAAACAGGCATCACACTGACAACTGCTTAGCAACCTTCAAAGAGAAGGTGATTATAAAAAAAGCTGTAATAAGGCACAGGAGGTTATGTCTCAGAACTACACATTTGCATGAAGATTTAGTGGAGAAACACTTCAGTGGGGGGTTAAAAAAAAAATAAAAATCCATCTATATGTTCCAAAGCTGTTTTTATCAAAAAGCAGCCTATAATTGCAAAAGCACTATTCTGACACTTGAGGGTCCTCTGCAGAGGTTGCTGTGTGCATTTATTAAATGACTTCCATGACAACTCTGATGCTTATCTCAGACAGGCCTCTAACTCTCAAAATCACCTCAACTCACACTGCAGGATACAAATCTCTTTATTAAACTGCATTTTAATTTCATGAATTTTAACCAATACTCCTCCACCTGCACACAAACATTTGCACTTAAAAATCCCTGTCTTGATTTTTAACTTTCTTAAGAAAACTCCTAAACACAAATATCTATTTACTCAAATGACTGACACCTCAAGCCCACAGGGCTGACAGTTCATTACAAACACAGCAGTTCTTCCTCAGTACTTACTAAAAAGCTCCCTATTGACCAACTCCCAGCACTTTCCTGCAAACTGGTCACAAATTCTCATATTAGAGCACCCGAATTTGCAGGTAAAAAGCACAAAGCAGAATCAACTAGGAGAGATTTCAATATTGTTTAGGAATTCCTAATTCCTTGTATTAGGAAAATTGTACAGGCAGCCTGTGGGCACTGAAAAAATGCATGCAAAGATACTTCACAAATTTTAGGTTCAGATTGTCAAACCCAAAGAGCCTCAGCACGAGGTGCCTTAGTTGATGACAGCTACAAGACTGTCTTTGAGAACCTCTGATCAACAAATTCTGATGGAACTCTTCCGCTTCTTCCTCAGGTTGTCCTTTTAAAGTTCACCTCGTTCACTCTGAATATTTTAAAAGAGTGTCTTTCTACACCTTATTTTTGAAATATCTTGTCCACAGACACATTTGTTCCCTGAAAACTTCCTCCATTTCTCTGCTGCTTCCCCTTCCATTCACCTCATCTCAGTCTGTTTCTAGGTATGTCCTTGCAGATAAACAGCTCAGTCAAACAGTAAAAAAGCCATAACAGGGTCAGAAATTTATTCCTTTGCTCTACTTTCCAGGTAGGAGAAAACAGGGAGGGAGTCTTTTCTCCCTTTTTTCCTTGAACACCTGTGGGTAAATTCATGATCCTGTGGTTCATGCCGAAACCCTCCAGCTGTGAATTCCCTGTGAGCCACCACATTCTCACCATGACCATAAATCTCGCTGCATTTCCCTCTACAGAGACAGAGCCCTTCCCAGCACTCTGCCTGGACTGCCAGTCTTGCAACACAGCTACTCTAAGAGTTTGTCCTGTGGCTCTTAACAAATACAACTCAGCTGTTCTATCCATGAAGGAAGCCATCAAAAATATCACTTTCCTGGACAATCACCTTTGTCACATTAATTTTCGCCCTGTCTCCCTTGATTTTTTCTCCTCCTTTGTGGAGTGAACCAGAAGCCACCAGACCTGCACCTCCTGAGCCTTTCCCCACCTCCCAGTCCTCACTTCCCAGCAGCTGCACTCTCTGACCTGACACAAAACCAATCTCCATTCTCTCTTCACACTCCATTCAGGATGTGCCAAATACAAATCACATCCTGTGCTCTCAACACTTCAGAACTCACCTGCCTGTTGTTCTCTCAGACCTCACATCTTAATTCCTTCTTGTCTCTCACGTATCAGAAGTGCTCTCCTACAAATCACCCAACGCTGGCTGGCAGCAGAGCCCCAGCTCATTAACAGCCAGGGCACCTGGGAAAGGTGGGAGCAGCAGGAATTGAGGCAGGTGTTTTGATTTCCCACCACAAACAGGTGAAACACCTCTGGCTCAGGGGTAAGACTCCCAGGAACTCTGATGCTGATGTTAAGAACAAAAAGCAATCTGCCCCAGAGTGCAAAGGGAAAACCTCCTCTGGCACTCTAAGGCACACAAGTCTGAGGGCTCACACCAAATGTATTTATGCTGAGCTCAACCATTAAAAAAGAAAAAAAAGCACTGTTTTCTAATTTTTGTCCAGCTCAAAAGAATAAAGAGGGAAAATAAAGTTTTTAATTCTCCTTTTGCTACCCAGCAGTATCGGATTGTGTACCAAGGTATTAGATAATCTTCTGCATTACAGTTAAGGGGCTGAAAAGTGAAGACATTTCACTACAATAATGAAATTTAGTTGTATTTGGCATCCTGCCTGCTTTGGTTGCTTGGTTTGTTGGGGGAGGAGTGGGCAAAGGGAAGTGCCAACTATATTCAAGAGGAATTTATTTAGCTTTAATACCTCAAGTTACCAGATGGAAAAGTTCTGCTTGGACACAGTCAAACTCACTAATCCAGAAAACACAAAAATTCATCTTAATCTGTCAATTTTCACAGTCAACCTCAAACTTCAAACACGGACTAAACATTCTGCAATGCTAACACTAAAACTGTATGTAGGCATACAAGTATGTATGAAAACATTAACCACAGAAAATCAGAGAAAAATTTTCACCAATGTCTGAAAAGGATTTATCCAGAGTGAAAGAAGCAGATGAAGTTTACAGCTAAAAACTTTGATTTTTTTTTTTTGTAAACCATACAATCTTAAGGTTTGATTTTTTTTTTTTCTGCACTCATATAAACCCAAAATTCAAATTTAATCTTGGGGTAAAAATTACCAGGCTATACATTGGCCTGAAATCCTCAAAACATTGACTTCCAGTTCAATTGACTCAATTGCAGAGCTGTCTTTAGTAGATAACTGTCTTGGGGTTATTCTATGACCACACTGTATTCCTCATTGCCTGCTTGATTTCTAGTGAACTTTTAAATTGCAAAGGGGAGATATAGAAGCCGAGAGAACTCTTCAAAGCGGCCGGCTTGACCTTGCATCTAGAATGTTTTGCATTCTTTTTTGTCCCGATTCTGACAACATTTGGTTGGTTGGAGGACTTTTGCTCTCTAGTCTCTTCGGCTTTCAGCGGAGAAGGGACTGTGATCTACCTCAGCGGCTTCTGTTCCTTTTTGGACTGTTTTTGGCTGCTTTTCATCCCAGCCCAGCTCCCATCTCCGGACCTGCCGGCGGGACCCTCCAAGGGGGATTGTCGGACCCTGCCTGGCCCGGCCCAGCTCAGGACTGCAGGTTTTCCCTACAGAAAGAACTCTAAAATCCATAGTCCTGTTTTAGGGGACAGGGGAGGGGGTTTCAATATCCTTTTTTCCCCGTGACAGGGGGGGACTCTGTTTGTTAAATAAATAGTTTTTTTCACTTTCACTCAAGAAATTATTTTCCCGAACCCGTGAGAGAGGTGCTGCCAGGGCCTGGCAAGCAGGAAAGAGAAAGAGAGAGACGCCCCTCTTGAGTTGTTTCCTCCTAGATTTTTGTCCAAACCAGCACAGTAACTCAAGTTCTGTGATAATTCAACTGCTGAGATGTTTCCTTACCAGGCCAATGATGTGCCCTATTACCTAATGACGTCTTCCACAAGAGCTGGGAAGATTTCTTGCTAATATTGCATTTCTACAACAGCTTTTTTGTCACCGAGCTTTAGACTACTTTGCGCTTCAGTTAAAAAAGCTAACTCTACACTTATCTGTACGGCATAAAAGATACAAAAGTAGTGAAGTAAACGCATTATAAAACGCTGTTAAATAAATCTATTAATTATGAAAGTAAACAGTAAAGCACTGAAGTGCTAGACACAGGGCAACAACCTCACACAATGAAGCGGCAGAAAATTACCATCCTCGCGTCTGGTCGATGCCCTCGGCGATGAAGTCAGCAGGGAAAGCATCCTCGAGCTCCCTCCTGTTCTCGAAGGGGTAGTGGACCTGGGCGTAGGGCATGCTGCCGCTCTCAAACCAGCAGTCGAACACCTCGGGCACGCGGCGCAGGGAGCCCTTCCCGCAGCGCGACGGGACGCGCAGCTGGTCGATGCTGCGGGAGACAAGCGCCCAGCAACCCCAAACAAAACCAACAGGCAGAAGTTAATGGCATGCTGGTGTCATGGCAGCACCTTCAGCTTTTATTTTAATGACTCTTCAAAAAGGTCAGCGTTTCCTTGGATAGTCTCTACAATTTTTGTATTAACAGTGTTCAACAAGTGGTTTTCAACAGGAAAAAAACCAAAATTTACATGTGTTAATCACAAGTGTGGATGCTGAAATGCTGTTAGCAGGGAAATTTTCTCTTCTTGCATTCATTCTGTGAGAACTTGTCCTTTGCTGTGTAAGCTATGTAAACAATAAATAGGGTTTTTGTAAATAGCATTCATATCTGGTATCTTCTGACCTTGTGTACATTATATTAGGAAAAAACATTTCTAAGTGGGTGTCTGAGATTTTGACCAATCACCCTAGGAGAAGTGTGAACACTGTTCAACTGCTTTATGGAGCTAGAATACATAAATGGTATTGTAAATTTAATAAATAATTCATTCCTCGCTCTGACTCCTGCCTCGCTGCATCTCTGAACCCCTGCTTGGAAGCCCACACACAAGTCCTGTTACAACTTTCCTGTTTTCCCTGAATCTGTTTCCCTGAGGTTTGGGCAAAAAAAAACCCAAGGTTTTTTTGTGTCTGCTCATCTATTTCTAATATTTCTAATTCTGTGACCCACCTTTCTCGATGCAGATCGGTGACTTTCACTCCAGACAGCTCTTCCAGCTCTGCCACTGAACCAACACAAACCACCTGTAAGAGACATTCAGGAAATTTAGCCAGTTATTTGCACACACCAGCAATTTTTTTTCTACATCAGACAGGAGACTTGTAGGTCAGTCAGTATCTCCTGTAGTAGTTGACAGAGCTGAAAATCCAACAAAAACGCTGTACAAGGGTCTCCTTCCTCAATCTTACACAGCATAAAATGATGTTAGAGACCACTGCCCTGATTTAATACAATTCATGTTACAAGAACTGGAGACTTGGAAGCAGCAGCATCGTGGCAGGTTATCAAAAAATGTGGGATTTTTGGGGGGGTGGCAGGGGGGCTTCTCCAAACAAGCCACAACCAACAACTTCTGAAAACTCAACAACTTTGATACAAATAGGAGTTTCAGATCTCAGGCTCCTCCCCTAGAGTGAGCAGCTCATTATCCATAAGTGTTCCATCCCAGGTACACTAAATTGTACATGGTAAAGGCTCTGCATTTTAAGTGAAGAAAGTGTCGCAGCTGTGGGCCTGCTGGTAAAGAAAGGTTTTTCTTGGTTTTGTTGCATCAACACACTATTAAGAAAAATGCAGGTTTCCACACCGGACTTGCACTTGACATCATGAAACAATGATTCTGAAAAACTGTAGGAGAAAGCAAAAAACCAAAGCTTTCTTTGCTTTAGGTTTTACTCAAGTTGAGCCCTCCCAGAGCCCTGTGGCCTCTCTCATCTGGCAGGACTCACGAGCCACAAGCTGCAGTTACAGGCCTGGATTTTGGAGATGCTGTCCCATATGCCATCCTTCCCATTTAGGATTGCCATGGAAAAACCCCAGGGTTTGACAGATCTGACAGGGAAGGAGTTAAATGTAGCACCATAATGAAGCTGTAAATAGGCCAGACATTTTTCACATGAAATATATTTGTAAGTTGCTCTTAAGATACGAAAAATCAGAGCACTGCTCAATTCCTACAGCTAGTCTTAAACATATGTATATGTATACACATGGAAATTGTGACTAACTGAAAGGTTTTGGTGCATTTAATTCCAAAAAACTGTCATGAATTACAGAGAAGACAGAAACTCAGTCTGGTTTGGATTTTAAGACATTATTTTCCCAGTCTGATTCAACGGCTGATCTGCATTACTAATCATCATCTTCTATTGTTAAAGTACTTTGGAAATGTAATTTTTTTCATTACTTGTCTTTTTTTTTCTGTAGGAAGTGAGGCAGGACAACGATTCCACCAGCCAGGTACAACAGCCTGCAGAACACACAGCAAACTACACCAGGGGATCGATCCCAGGTAAAATACATCTTCATCAACAAACTATTTTTAACCCAGATCTGTTCTTCACTCATGTGGCTCCGTAAGTAAACACACAGGCTCAAGTGAGCAGCAGCAGGTGCTTAGTTCTGCACTGCTGGAGGAAGAAAAGGTATTAGTAGAGAAATGGGTAAAAAATGCCCTTGGATACACCAATTACTTCACCTTCACTAACCTTTCTATTTGGATATACTTTCACACTAAGCTCTGGGAGAAAAGCTGCTCATTATTTGGTGCTTTTTGAACAAGCACTTCAATGCCAAACTCAAAGTCTGAATATTGATGCAGAACTGCACCCAGGAATCACTCATGGAAGAAAGAAACCCAAGTTAAAATCCACCAGCCCCCAGAGGAACACAGATCCCCCCCACTGAATAAGACTGCCTCTGTCCAAGGCAGGAGGAAGGAGCTGCTCTGTCCCAAGGGGAGCTCATTAGATACTGCAAGGCAAGAGGAGAATGCAGCAAAGAGATGCTAATCAAATTCAGTCCCTCATTAGGCCGCACCCACTCGTTTCTGCAAGCCACACACAGGCTGATGCTCTCCAACGAAAGCTCCTGCTCTGGATACATCCCTTCAGGATGCTCTGCTGGCCTGGGCCCTCTCCCTACCACGAATTAGCTCCTCTTCCATTTGTAGCTGATGGGAGCCATAAAAACCAGCTCTACCAACATTTAACAGCAGCAAGGACTGCAAAAATGGGCTGGGGCTGGGGGCTGTTCAACCCTGTTTCAGCACCTCCAACCCCAGACCTGAAACCGGAGGTCAAGGTTAACCACCGCTAACAAAATCAACATCAGCTCCAAGGTTATCCACCTCAACAGGAGGATAAACCCATCCAGCAGCATTCGTGGAACTCGTGTTCCTGTGGCACAGCCCTGCAGTCCCTGCTAAATAAAAACGTCTGTTTTTGTGGGTTTGCCATCCCAGCTCTGTTCAGTACTCAAAGAAATGAGGCACTCATCTTTACAAATAAGCTGTGGGCCTGCTGGTAGATAAAAACTAGCACTAAGAGATAAAAGAAACAATGAGAAAGGATTCCACTGATTAATGAATGGAAAGAGAGATTTGTCTTTACCAGTAAACTGTAGGCCTGCTACTAAATGAAATTGAATATCAAAAGATGAAAGAAACAATGAGGAGAACCATAAATTCCATAGGAATTAAAAAAAAAAGGCAAGGGAGGGTATACGTTAAAAGGGAATCTTAAAAATTAGGTGTTCCGGGAAGTCTGTACCTCTCAAGTACCTCAGCCAATGGGGAAAGAGAGAGGGAAAATGCGGTCGAGAAATTAGGATAAAAAGGGGGCTGCATCCTCCAAAAATTGGAGAGACCCCAGGGGAATGCCCCATGGCCTCTCCTTTTGTTCGAATAAAGTAACGGGACTCCTCTATCTCCTTTTTGGACATAAACCTCTGGTGCTGGTGGATTAATTTTCCTGACAAGTACCACCACTGAGGAGTAAGGAGTGTCCACAGAAGGGAAGAAGCCCACGTGGTGCGTCAGCAAGACATTCTGGGATCTCCAGAAAGCATCTCCTGAATATTAAACAGGAGAGGTCAGCCAGAAGGGGCCTCAATGCAGCCTCAAAGCAGCCCAGGAATGCACCTGGAGAGGTTCCCTCATCCTCAGGAGAGCAGAGCCAGAGCCCTCTCGTTGTGCTGGGCAAGACTGAGAGCGCCCAGCCCAGGGCAGGGCTCACGTGAGTGACCAGCCAGGAAACAACCAGGGAACTTCCACAACATCACTGAACACTATCATCTGTATGCAAGTCCTATAAAAGGAGCCCATATCTGCTTTATTAACTTGGGTGTTACATTAAAAAATTTTATTATCTAATCCAAATGAGATGTGTTTCTCCACTGAGGAAATCATTGGAATTTGAAAGCTTAAAATGATAAACTGTCTGCAAAAATGCGGCAATAAACACAAGCTTCAAAATTTAACTTTCATTATGTGTCTCTACCTGATAATTATGCTAAAAGAAAACTAAAATAAAACTGTGCGAAACCACTTATTGATTTGTAATAAAATTCACTTTAATACCAATTAATTCACCTTCCCGTATATTAAATAAGGGATTGTTATTACTTCTCCAGGATTTAATATGCAAAGCATAATTGCGTGCAACAAAGTGTTCTTCTGAGAGCAAGACGTGAAGAGGCTGCTCTGCAATCCCACACGGCACCAGGCCGCAGTAAAACTGGAGTCAGGGAATTCTGAGGGAATATCATTACTGGGAGAGCAGATGTCACCCAGCCTTTAAGTTCCACATCAGTTCCAGTGCTATTTGTTTTTCAAGCCGTATCTCACACACATAAAAAGAGACCGAGTATTTTTTAAAAAACCCTAACTTGAAATTTAGCTTGGTTCAGAAGCTGTACTCAGCTATCAAAACACAATATTCAGACTCTGGAGCAAACAGAAATGTGTGACATCTATGCATAGAAATAATAGACCTGTTGGTATTTCCATCATTATTCAGAACACCGACCCCTGAGGAATATTTGCAGCTCATTTCAAAGGAAAGGTCAATCTTCCAAGTTAGACATCATTTTGTTATTAAAAACTAACAAATCAAACCTAGAAATGCACAAAAATCTGTACACACAGGAATACAGATATGGGGAGACTGGACAGAAAATGAAATGTATTATTAGAGGCAAGGAGTGGAAGTAACAAAACCTTTACACAATCTTTTTCAGTTGCAGAATGAAATACCCAGGCACAAACCTGAAAGCCTTTTTATTACCTAAAAGAAAAATTGTTATATCAAAACAAGGGACTTAAAAATGTAAGTGTGTATAAATTGTCAGTCTTCAAACTAAACTTTCACTGTTATATGAGAGACAGAAGCACTTGGTTTGTCAGTAATTTACAAACACACAGCATGAACAGAACCCAAACGCCAAGGCTTTCTTAGATACTTAAATCCTAATTGCAAGAGTATCTCCCTCCCTCTCCCAGTATCTCCCTGTCTACCAGCAAGGTTCCCAATGAAGAGGAAATAAAAAATGCTTTATGGTGCACATCTAAGCAATAGCAAGTTTAAGACCATAAAATACTTCTCTAGCAGATGTTTTCCTACTTGAGGTCTTTCAGGTCTAAAATGTAAAACTTTTTCAAATCAAGAGAGATAAAAATGAAGCCTTGGGCTGCTGCCATCAGTATTTACCTTCTGTGGCCATCCTGGCACTGATTACCATTTCCTCCTTCCAGCACGAGGAAGGCTGATGAGTCTAATGGAACTAACCCAACCAAAAAAAAAAAAAAAAAAAAATGAAGGAAAACAACACAAAAAAAACCCCAAACCCATTTCACCTTCAGAAAGAGTTCTAAACCCATCACAATGGTGTAAAGTGTTCACTCGTGCCCTCTGCATCATGCTACCAATGCAGGGTACCTTACAACTTGACAAAGCTCAATTTCTAGCACCCCCATTACACATTTTCATCATTCCACCAGCTTCATGTTTTTACAGTCTGCTACATTCACATTTGTGGCACTACAAATATGTATCTTCACTGTTCTGCTGTGGTGGACTTGCTTTTATGCCTTCAGCAACTCATTTGGCTTGAAGTAACCAACCACCAGAATTTCAAAAGCAGACTTAAAGGAGTTACAAAAAAAAAAAAAAAAAACTCCTCCTTGCCATTTTCTCACTGCATTTATTATTTCCTTTTGATTTGCCATCACTGCAAATTCTTCTGGGAAAGACAAGATTAATTTTAATGTAAAAACCAAGAAAAATTGCTTGCAGTTCTCAAGCAAAAGCAAAGAAAACCTGTACAGGCACACAATGCACCCATAAATATGCACACATCTATCACCTATTATACACATATAGATGGGTTATACAGATATGCTGTTAAAACATGTTAATAGAACTCCAGACTGCAGCAGCCAAAGATACACCCAAATAAGCAAACAGCATGAAGAGACAGGTTCTTCTGGCAACTGGAACCTTTCATTTCCTCACTCACCTCTTCCAAATCCTCACTGACCCACAGAGGGATGGGGGTCCCCCAGTAGCGGTTCCGAGAGATGGCCCAGTCTCGGGCATCCTTCAGCCAGTTCCCAAAGCGCTTCTCCTTCACAAAATCTGGAACCCTGTGCCAAAAACAGCCCAAGTGTTAATATATCACTACGTTCCACTTAAAAGAAAGCTGGTGAGAATTGGTTCTCTTTGATTGCATCCACTAAAAATGTTCAATAGAGCATCGATATGACTTGCAGCACGTTCATGTTACAGCACTGGCTGCTGCTGCACCTACAGAGGTGCTGCCAAAAACCACAACATTGCCTTCCTCTGATCCCCAGGTAAGCTGCAGAAGTGAAAAACACCACATTTATTTTACTATAAAGTAACTCAGGAAAACACATGCAACATAAAATAAAATCATTAGGGATGAAGCAATGGCCAAAAATGCTCAGGACAGTCCAACAGTGTAGGATTATGGCAGAGGGTGATCGCAACACTACTGCTTCAATTACACACAGAAAAAGGAACAGCCACTGATTTTGGGCTTGAACGAAATTCCCAAGATTGAAAAGCCTGGAGTGATAGCATTAAAAGGCACCTTGGATTATGTGTGGGCATCCAGGTATATGCACATTACTCAGGCTGATAGATATACAAAAAATCCTTTCCAAGCTATTTATCATCTCACTTGGAATTACCCAATTAAGAAACAAAACACGCCCCCCCAACCACAGAACCCTATCAATGCTTGCTAAAACCTCATTTTGAGCACTAGTGGGTACTGAGGGATGTTAAAGATAAATTTTCATTGTATAGAAGTGTCTTGGAGCTCAAAGGTTTATGCCAGAACCCGATGCCCTGCAAGGGTCCTGGCTGTGCTCAGTGGCCTGGTGGTTTGATTAGAACCATTTGTTTTCTCTCAGGATGTAAACAAACAATTAACTATTTATCCAGTGATTATGTGCAGATGAAGGAAAGCAATAGGTTTCATAGTCAACAATATGGTCCCTTCATGCCTAAAGGTGCATTTAAAAAAACCAACCTCAAATAAAACTCACAGCAAGAGCAACCTTAAGACAGCGTCAGACACACAGAAGCTGTGAATGAGCAGCTCACAACAAAGCAGCTCTGGAACTGAGCTTTGAGCAAACCATGGCAAGGTTTGCTGGGTTTGGGTTTTCAGTCTAACTAGAAAGGCCCTTCCCCAAGTCTGAGCTGGATTAGGAGAGCCACAGTTTCTAAAGGGAGAGCAGCCAAACCACAAAGTACACAGGGGCTCTTCCACCTTTCTTTCTGAAGCTCTTGGTCCTCTTGTCAAGTATTTTTTTGAAGAAGAAAAAGATTTTTAATCACAGATCAGTTCCAAGAGTAACAAAGATGAAAGGTTTCTTCAAAGGAAAAATTAAAAGAATGGAGTCATGTGACACATGGAGGCAGGATTTGGCCCAGCAGTAGGAGATTTATGAAATAAGTGTGAACAAAAAAAAAAAAAGGCAAACTACTGATGCAAATAAAAGCTACTCTCTTTCAAAAGTTTTACCCATGATGAAGCCATGTGGAGATCTAAAGGCTTCTTGATGCCAATGTTGTCTCAAGTGGATAAAAACTACCCTTAAAAGCCTCACTAAATATCAGCCTGAAGTTCCACAGCTTCCTTCGCTATTTCTGGAGTTACTTTCAGCTGCAAACTTGTCTTCTGTAACACTTCTCGAACAAAAATCTAATATAAAAAAATTTTAAACAAACCCAGTGACTCATGTTTCACATGACATCTGTAACCCTGCTTTGAAATCTAGAAACATATACAGCCTTTCCCACTTTGCTTCAGCGTGGGACTCATTACTATTAACTTTCTGTGGTGACCTTAGGAGACCCTCTCTCCAAACACAAGTGGAAACTGTACAAAGTTCATTAGCATTTGCCCAACATTCCACTAATGTGGAAAACTTCTCTTTACATCACTCCTAAACTAGTTTCCATTTTTCAGAAGTTGTTAGACACTGATTAGCTGAAATTATTAGTCCCATTTAACATAGCTAGAGGCTGAGACAATCCCCCAATGACATTAAAATGCTAAGAGTTTCAACTCTGCCTCCTCAAAACACGCATGAAAAATTAATTTTATCCCCAAAGTGGACATTAACCACAAAAATGTATGTGGTGTGATCTCTCTCTCTGAGCTATGAAAGCATATAATTTACCTCTTCTGGTAAAATTGTCTGACCCTGCTGCCAGTTTTCAGTGGAACATAAAACACAAACCACTTCATCTCCTGCGAGCCACGTTTGCAGCAATGATCTATGGCTCTTTAGAGGTACAATGCAGGAATAACACTGGCACAGGCATCAAATCAAAGAGAAAGAGCCTCACACATTCTGAGCCCATCACTCAAAGGAAGTGGTACTCAAAGCAGTTGGGTTTTGCCACTGCAGAGATGCTGCCCGAGGGCAGACACAGCCTCCAGCTGGGATCAAGCTGAAGAGGGATCTATAGCAGGCACAGCCAAGCCAGGCACAGCTCTTCAAGTCTGGAGCCCATTTCTTCTACTTATTCTCACTAGATTTAGCTCCAGATATCTCACTTTAACACCTACCTACATATCACAAGGGGAAAAAACTAAAATCAGAGGCACTTTCTACTTATATATTTGATTAGGCTGGGAAAAAGAGTATTCTCAGCAATGCTGTTACTAACACCTGAATCTTTACTTACACCAATTCCAGGTTAGTGTTCTTACAGAGTTTTTCCAGTTTCTTTTAATCCTTCTCTTAGATATTTTCTTGGTATATTTCTCCTGTTAAATTTTCATAAAGACACCATCTTGCCGCAGGCATATATTAGTGGAGGAAGCATTTTTTACTCTTAACCATCTACACAAAGCAGCTGGAATATAAATGAAAAGCCCTCTCCCACATGCCAATGCAATGTTTTTCATCTTTAATCCCACATCCATCACAAACTCCCTTCAGCTTGAAAGCAGAAATCTCAGGGTCCTGCTGGAGACCACGGAGTTTGCAGTTGGGTGTGACCAGTTCTAGCTGTTCAGAGCCCCCTGGACTGGCACTGGACACCTTCACATCTCAGAGAAGATCAAGCCCCAGTTCCCAAAAGTTCCATGAGGCTGCAAGTGAAAAACCAAAGCTGCCACGTCTCTCCCGAAGCCATCGTGCTGCAGCTCCTCAAACTGAGCTGTGAGAAACGGGTTTTTTTATTTCCCAACCGGCCTACAATTTGTTTGACCTTCAAATTTCTCTGCAAAATGACACAGATAGCATTTCATACTTCTTCCTCTGACATTTAGCAAGGTTAAGGAGACTGCAGTCTCAGCAGGTCAGGGAGCTCTTGATTCATGGCTGTGGAACAGTGTGGGACAATTGCAATTTCTCCTCTTGGCACCCACGACAGGGCACTAAATAAACTTCAGGATGCAGACACTGCAGCAGTTGGAAAATGCAGGGAACTGAACTTCACAACACAAAGGAATAAATATTGATTTGTCAAATCACAAATTAGGAAGATTTTGAATCAAAGTACGTCAGTTCCAACCTGTTTGAATCCTCATTTCTAGCTTACCTTCCCAACATCAAAACTCTATCATACAAGTTAGAGATAATGGAAATTATTCGTTTGCTGCAAATTTCCGTGTCCATTTTTGACTGTTTGTTCCTATTTTTGAAGCAGATGTGGGGTTTTGCTAAATTCATGCATTGCTAAGTCCTCTGCACAGTCAACTCCCACATCCTCTCCTGGTAGCTACTCATTTTCTTAGTGTCTAAAATAAAAATTCCATTTGACAAGCCAAAAAACACCATGAAGAGCAAAGCAAAACCCAGTCTTCTAACAACATTTATCAACTTACTACAACAGGAACCATCTTCTTTGCCTTCTAAGACTGTGCACCACTCAGCACCCGAGTCACACGAGCAATGTGGGCATGGATTTGAAAATAGCAATTATTGACCACCTTCACTCCCAGAGCAGGACTGGGTCTGCTGACAGTGAGCTACCATGAGCTGAGCCAGGGGGTTCTCATGACCAATAAATACTCAAGGAACAGCATCAATTAAAAGAAATAAATTTGCTTTCTGACTCTTGTCTCCAGAGGAAAACCGTACAGGATGCAAATAAAAAAAAATTCTAAATTATTACATAATCCAGAAGGAAACTTATTAAAAGGATTCAGACATCTGTTCCTTTTCTGTATATATATTTTGAAGTATATTTCTTGTGCTCATAACACAATTGCAAATGCTGAACTCAGGTTATTACTCCATCTGAGAGCTCAGATGTGCTCTGAGCTGGCTGACCGTGCCCCAGTCATGGGATGCAGGAACTGTCTCAAAGCAGCACCATCCCTCTTTTCCATAAACACAAACAGCACTGCCAAAATAAAACACTGCCCCTGCACAAGCCTCGTGTTTTATCATCAGTTCAACATTAAAAGCTGTTTGAGATATTACATAAAGACAGGCTAATCCTTTCTCACTCTTCATCATTCTTCTCACCAGCTCATTTTATTCATGATATTCTCTGCGAAACCACAGTACCTTTATGTATTGGGTAAGATTTACTTCATAATTGCTCATTAAAGGAGTTAAGACTATAAAGTTGATAAACAAAGCACTACCTTAAGTAGTGTGAATTAGAGGACCTAATACCAGATTAAGAACTCTAATGCAGCTTTGCTTCTGAGAGGATGGTCCCAGATCTGTCCTGTGCTTTGGCAAGCTGGTGACTTTTTAAGTGCCACTTGAAATCAGGAATCAGTTTTAAGCCTGGAAAAGAGAAAGTTACTCTTCCAGAAGATAGCTGAGCTGTATCAGCAACGCCAGAGGTGCTGAAGTAGCTATTCTATGTCATCTAACTAAATATGTACAGATTTATTTAAATTCCCAGCATACCAGCTGGGGGGGTTATTTTAGGTGTAGAATTTGGCTTTCTTTTTAAACATTAACCAACCCTTAGAAGACAAAGGCTTAAATTCCATTATGTTAATTTACTCTAATAACAAGCCTCCTTCAACATGCCCTCAAATTGATTTTTAATGGTTTTTAATTCAAGGAGATAAAATAAGCAACTATTCATGCCCTTTTGACACTTTAATTAGCGCCAATCTATATCATGGACCTAATTAAACATGGGGGGAGGCAGGAGGGAGGAGAGGGGAAGGGAGGAAAGGTCAGCGTGTGCCAGGCAGAATTTCCACCGCAGCAGCCTCTGCTGCTCAGCCTGGGAGAGCTGCTGGAATGGTGCAACCCCACACACCCCACACGAGCCTGGGTTACCTCCACCGCTGCATCTTCCGCTTACGTGCAGCTTACAGGGGCTAAACCAACTGTGCTTTCAATCGTTTTGATCTCCCAATGTTTCTCTTCCCCTCTTTCCTCCTGGTTCCCATGGCAACCACCACGTTGTGGTGTGACTGCAATGCTGCTGCAGACGCATCCCGGGCACCGCTGCTCCCGGACACGGCGGCGCAGCGCCGACCTCCAGCTCTGGCACACGCTCCCACCAAAAACCCTGCTCCATCTCCCCTGCACGACCCAGGCACCCTGCTAATTGCTGCTAAAATTCCTTATCTTATCGACAATCCCTGCAGCCCGAAGCCAGGGAGATGTGAAGCTTCCACGTCTCTTCTCTCTGCACAGTTTCCTTGGGAATATTCTAACATTTACTGTCTCAAAGTACTTTTGTAGGGCATCAGCACTCGGGATCCATTTCAATCCACAAAGATCAATCCATTTGCATGCCCGTGACAGAAGCAGACATTCAACACAGTGCTCATGTCACAGATTTATCAGCTGCCCAAGAAAATCCTGCTGGAGTTGCTTAGCGAACTGGCATTTGGGGGGTTTATTTCATAAGCTTTTCCTTGATGCAAAAAATCAGCTTTTGGTGACCCTTCAGTGGGACTGAAAAGGTACCTCTGCATTCACGGCATCATCAGCAACCTCTGCACAAGAGGCTCAGAGAGGAAACAGCAAAATTCAGGCACAGCAGAACACAAACCATCAAAATCCAGTGAACAAGCCTCCGAATTCACTTCTAATCCTCAGCCCTGTCTGATAACAGACAGTAATAAAACCTTCTCTAAATTAGACAAACACAAGGCTAACCCTGCAGCAATTTTTTTCCACCTCCTGCTGTAGGTAATGCCACTAATTTGGATTTTTCCTCGGGAAATGTTGCCATCTAGTGACTCCGCATTGCTGTACACATCACAATTGCTACTAGAGGGAGGATCTCATTCGTATTCACGATTCCCTAGTAAGAAAAGTGTGACTGATGACTCAAAAAGCAGAGTTACAACCGCATGGTGATACTAAAGAAATGAAAAAATGGAAAAAATCTACACACACCATGCATTTAAAACTGTTCAGATGAAATGTATTAATATTAACAAACTAAGAAAGATGTCCTATGAATCTTTATAAAAAAAAATAAACAGCAAAAGAAGGAAAAAAGACTCACTCATCTTCTTCTGTTGCTCTACAGTTCTGTTATGATTTAAAATTTTGTTGCCCTGCTACAGACTCAGATTCCTCATCTGAGCAAAAATGACAAGTTTAGTAAAATTAACATTTGCTTTCTATTGTGGACGGGCTCCACAGCCCATCCCCTGCACAGGCTCAGGGTTTGTGACACAAACAGGCACCATTCCTGATCACATCCCACCTTCCCACAGGCAGGAGACAGTTTTGTGGTCAAAGATTAAAATGACCAGGACCAAAAGCTTCTCCAAAGCTTGACGTGCTCAACTGACCCACGAGAAGACATCTGGGCTCACACAGGAGCTGCAGGGAGCACATGCAAAACTCACATTTTTAACTCCACTCACAGAAATGTGTTGTGGGTGGCTTTTCCAGCAAGAACTTACAGCTTCAGTGATGAAAGTCTGGAAAAGAATACCTTCAACCATACATCAAGCTCTTTATTACAACACCTGAATTCTTCAGTGGTGAGAAGATGCCAGAACAAAAGGTTTGGCTTCTTTGAAGTCCCTGACTGTCTCCCATCACTGCTCTCCTTCCACTGATGCTCATTTTTCCACTACTCCAAGTGCTGCACATCTTAAGCAAACAATGTCAGAACTGCACAACGTCTTTACGTTTAGAAACTTGGCAACAGTTGGAGGTAAATGTTTCAGGAGTTACCGAGGGAGAACTTTAAGTGAGGGAGATTTTAAAAAAAGAAAAAAAAAAAAGTTCAAAGCTGGTATTTAAATACAAGCTACAGAGACTTTTCTATCAGTCTGCAAGAATAGAAGTATCACACCCACTGCCAGAAGGATGAACTACAATAGTTTGGAATCCTCATTATAAATTGTACTGATTTATTGGTTGCAGTAACTTAGAAATTTTCAATTTATACCAACTTTGAACACTGATGACAGGAATTAGTCCTGTATTGTAATTATAATCACAATCTAAGGTGGCCTGGTTTAGTCTGTGGGTACATAAAAAATGCTCTTTCAACAAACCATTTGAGAAAATGATGGTGACAACAATTAAGGCTGAAATCCAGACAGCACCTTGGTGCTGCATCCAACTCTCCTTATCAAAAGCCAAGGTCTGATAGGCCTGGATTTTACAGCAGCCAAATCTGCCCCTCTTCATCTCAAACACAGCGGCAGTGGGTGCCTGAACGCCAAACAGAAGATAAGCTTTTTAATTTAAATTTTCTTTTAAATAATCTCAGTTACACAGTAAAGAACATTCAGTGAGGGAACTTGAATTAAAGGCTGAACCACAGGCTCCTAAAAACTGTTCCAGTTGTGCATTTTCATCAACATCCAACACAAGTTAATTCCCAGGCTGACTGAAATAAGGATGGGACAGAGTAGGGAGGGTTTTTTGGCTTCTGTTTTTACAAAAATGCTGGCACGTTACTCATGTAACCATTATTAGAAGTGATTGTTAAATTCATTTTTAAAAATGAAAATAGAATTGCTGGCTTTAATAAATTTTGAATGACTGTGGCCTTGTAAGTTGGGTAATTCACTAAAAAACTAATTAGAAATGCAATCAGGTTGCAAAGTTTGTCCAAGTATGTTTAATCTATTTCATCAGAAAGGATATCTATCAAGAGGGCAGCTATTCTTAAGGGACAATATACCTATCAGTCATTTACAGGAATAAAAAAAGCAATGCAGTCAAACCCATTTTGTAAAGGTTAATATAGTCTGAAAAGCATTTATCCCCAATTTTCTCATTTTCAGGACATGCTGAAGCCCCAGAGAGTCCAAAAATAAATTTTTAAAAAGCTACATATTATTCCTGTGACACTTTCAGAGAGCAAGTCTCTTCAACAGCAGAAAAAGTAGGTTTTGGGAAGGATGGAGTTCCCAAATTTAAATAAATGAATACTGCAGAAGGCCTGCAGTCTCAATGCCAACTTCAGAAGCTACAGCCCAAACAAAACTGGCATCAGTGGAGAATACAGGAAGAAAACATCAAAAACACTCCCTCATTCTTTTAAAAAGCTGGATTTTAAAAGCCAACTTTAAGTAACAAAGATTACCCAGTATTCAAATGACTCTGAAATCACACTGGAAATACGTATCATTTATTAATCATTCTGTGATAATACATCCCTACTCGTAGCCACATTCCCAACAAAAAACTTCCCACAATCCCTAAGACCATATGGTTTTAAGAGGAGTCCTGAGGAATCAGTTTTATGTTCAATTATGGAATTGTGTTTAGACTCAGGAATTGCCTAAGGGACAAATGGTTCCTTTAATTCCAAGTATTTTGGAAATTGCCAAATGATGTCACTGCCTGCTCTTCTCACCCAACCTTTGCAACAGCAGCTCCAAAATTTGCTTCCACTTGTAACCCCACTACTCAGCACTTACACAAAGCACCACTGAAAACCCAAATATGTGCACGAGGCAGGGATCAAACTGATCAGTAATTCTTACTAATTAGTGTCTCCTGGATGAATGGAGGTCACTTAGCAGCTTCTTCCTGAAGCTCTGCTTCTGGAAAAGCAAAACCCAGCCATTCAAGCACTTCCTTAATAGGATCATTACATTTTTTCTTCTGTTCATGTGAAAATTAAGTATGCAGGTCTACTGTCATCCTCACAGTAAAAGCATCTTGAGAAAGCTAATTAAAGCTAAGAACAAACACTTTCACCCCCTCTCCAGCTTATTTTCGCCCCAAAGGAGGATCACAGTATGTTCTGCTGTGGAAAACAGAAAGCAGCACTTACTAATCCCTAAACTCTCCTGACACAGCCAGACCGGGCATGGGCTGCTCGGCAAAGCCAGGCTGCAGCATTTCTGGCCAGGCTCTGTTATGGATCACTGACTTTTCCCACAGATCCCAGGATTTACGGTGCTCGTACCACGTAAGCAGTTATGCAAAAGCTGCTCGTGGAGAATTTAATTGCCAGCTACTGTCCGTGAAAAAAGGCAGCACAAGCTGTAATTGCTCACTGAAGGTTGAGTCACCTTCTGTAACATCATCTGAGCCGATGACAAGAGGCAACTGTGGTGGGAGAGGGGTGGAATCCCAGCTCTCCCTGCAGTCCTCCTGTGGAAACACTGAATAAGGTTGTAATCTCCAAGTTTTCCCCGCTCACTGGGAGGTCTCAGCCTCCCAGGCACAAGTGGATGGGTGAGAGGAAGGGAAATAAAAATACAGCTTATGAATGTGCAGCAGAAAAGGTCCTCTTGTTACTAACACACCACGAACCCAGGACTGACTCCCTAAAAGGCCACCAGCACCAACAGATCCCTTTTACTGCACTTAATAATGCATTTAAGTCATTATCTGAAGCTCCTCTGCTGTTTTCTACACAAATTTCACACGAGTATTTTTCACATTCCCTATACACATGTAAAGATTTAATATTTTGCCATTAGCACAATTTTTTTATTTAAACCTGTGTAACTGAGTTTTACCTGTAACAATTAGGGCAGCTGGGTAGAGCTTTTTGTGGGTGTTTGGAGGAAGAGTGGGTGCGGATTTATTTTTCAAATGCACCTATGATGAAGTAATCAACCTTATCTATAATAACTAGATGAAAAAACCCACAACTTGTCTAAAAACTAGTTTAATTTGGAACAAGATATACATAGCACTAAACTGTCTCAGGTGGAGTCTTTTGGGGAACACTTCCATGCTTCTGCAGGGTGATTCTCCTCTGCAGTTTCCCTCATGCTGAATTGTTTAGGTTTGTATAACATGATTGGAGGGCACTTTTAATGATACATTTTAGTGAATGTAGTGTATTTCACTGTAAATTACTAGGAAATATTCAACCTTGACAAAACAGAGATAAAACACTGTTTAGAACTGGCCCCAGCCCTGTTCCAGTAGCACCGACTCAAAAAGAGTGGAAATAGGAGTGAGCATATGAAGAGTGAAACAGCTTTGGAGAGTTCCAGCACACACTCCCTAGAGCCCCAACCCCAGGAAAAGGAAAAAAACAGATTTATGCAGGAGACATTACCAGTAGCACTGGGCATTATTCTCCAGCAGCTTCTCCACCATGTGCTCCACCCTGACAAACCAGCTGGGCACAGCTTTGTAGATCAGCGGCGTATCTGACCTGAACAGGGAAGGGAATAAAACAAACAAACATTTTTAAGAGCTACATTATTTATAAAGTGCTCTTTAATATTAATTTTTGCACATGACGGCCTCCCTTCCACAGACTGAGTTCACTGCTGCTGAAATATCACAGTTAAAGGTTGGGGTCTGTTTGGTTTGTTAAATTACATGAACTGTTACACTTATGTGAGCTACTATTTTGAAATCAAGTTCTGAAAAAAACTTTTACAGCCTTCAAACCCAGTAATTCAAGGAATTTGTATAGCAAGAGCAATCATGAGAATGTTCAAACGATACTTGAATTTGAAATTTGTGCTCCTACATAGTACAACATTATGAACTTCAGTAACTATTAAAATGAGTCATATTTCAGTCTTCCACATGAGCTCATTCTGCATCATTTTTTATGTGCATATAAGCTTGAAAAGCCAGGAAACATTATGCTGTGTTTTTACTATTTGCATTTAAAATAATAATCACAAATCATAAAGAAGTAACAGCACCTAGGGTTCACTAGAAGAAAGTTCCATTGCAGGAGGAGAAGGAAAGCAAGAGACCCAGATAAGCATACAGAAGTTTTAAATATATCTTAACATATTCCTTACTTCAATAAGCAATGAAAGAAAATCCATATGGAAAGAGAGCAGTTTCACAACTTGGGATTGCTTAGAAATAGAAACAGTATTGGCCAGAGCATACAGACAGAGCAATTCCCTAAATTACTTAGCAAAATCAGTATCTCCAAGCATCTGACTGCAGTGTCCCAGCCCAGTCTCTGATTTATCAGTTCCAGAATAACTGTTTATGGTCTTGATCAACTGTTCAGCAGCACATCCTTCTAAAGGATCCTGGGATCCAAC
>VWPU01016265.1:0-23506 GCA_013398955.1 Callaeas wilsoni
GGCGGCCCCGGCCCCGCTCCCGCGCGGCACCGTCGCCTCGGGCCGCCGCACTTCCGCGCAGGCAGCGCCGAGGCCACGCGGGGACCTCAAGGCGCTCCGCGCAGGCAGCACCGCGGACGCCTCAGCGAGGGGCCTTCGCGCAATGCAGGGCGGAGCGGCGGTTTTCAGTCAGGCAGCGCGACGGGCACCTCTGGCCCGCCGCCGGCGGGGATGGGCGGGTTGCTTTTTCCGGTGTCCCGGTGGGATCAGGAAGCGCCTTCCGGTCGGGTGACGCGTGGGCGTCAGCCTAGGGAACGGGTATTCCGGGGGTGTTGCGGCTCAGGCAGGGAGTTGGGCAGCTAACCGCGGGGGCCTGAGGGCCGCTGTTGTCATGGCGACGCCGAGGCCTGAGGGGCGCCGTGCCCGGGGAGGCCTCGGGGGCCGGGGCGGCTCCTCCGGCTCTTGGCTCTTTGGGCAAGGGAGCGGCTTAGGGCCGCGGGGTGGGTGTGGTGTCACCGCTGGGGTGACCCCCGGGCAGTACCGGGGGCACAAGGGGTTCTCTGCCAGCCAGGCTGCGGGTAGCGCGTCTCGCACCTGCCCCAAACATCGCACGAGTAACGCCGAGCAGCGCCTCTGGGTACGGCCAGGGCTGAGTCAAGAAGCCTAGCGAGCTGGAAACGGAGCATTTAACCTGTCGTTGGGGTGTTGATTGGTCGGTAAACTTCCTGCTGGGTTTTGTGTTGACCAACAGGCTGAAGTGCATTGGACTGGCAGCGGCTTATAAAAATGTACTCAAAGAGATGCCGCAGATCAAATTCCAGTTGGTTAACACCAGCTCCAGGCGAATCCAGAGGAGACCACCAAGTTGTTGAGAGGGATGAAGCACTTCTGCTATGAGAGAAGGCTGAGAAAATTGGGATTGTTCGACCTGGAAGAGAGAAGGCTTTGGGTGACCTAATTGTGGCCTTCCAGTACCTGAAGGGAATTTACAGGAAAGATGGGGCAAGACTGTTGTCAAAAGCATGTAGTGCCAGGACAAGGGGGAATGGCTACAGAGTGAAAGAGAGTAGGTTTAGATTGGATATGAGGACAAAAATTCTTTACTCTGAGGGTGGAGAGGCAGGGGAACAGGCTGCCCAGGGAAGCTGGGGATGCCCCATCCCTGGAAGTGTTCGAGGCCAGGCTGGATGGGGCTCTGAGTAACCTGGACTAGTGGAAGGTGTCCCTGCCCATGGCAGAGGCTTTGGAACTAAATGGTCTTGAGGGTCGCTTCCAACCCAAACCATTCCGTGATTTTATGGTGATGGCTCTATGAACTTTGCTATTTGGAGGCTGTAGCCCAGGACACACAGGACTCTGTGTTTTTGTGTAGCACAGCACAAACAAAGCTCCTAATAAATTTGGGCAAAGTTGACTGGAAAACCAGCATTTGGTCTGAGTCTGGGGCAGTGTTCCTTCATCTGTGCCCACAGTGCTGGGCAGGATGGGAAAATCTGGAGTTCTGTATTCTCACAAGAACACAGGACTTGTGTGGTGCTAACTGTCAGTAATTGGTCAGACTTCAGCCCAAAGTGCTGCTTTTCTATGGGTGTTTGCTCTTTATTTAATCCCAAATTATGCTTAAACACAAGCACTCTCTTCTGGTTTCATAGGTCATCAGCACGGGGGTTTAATTTGTGGAGTTCTCCACTCCTTGGTCATCTCAGGCAAGGACTCATTTATTTATTTTGGACATTAAGCAGAGCTGGTCTTCTCCAAGGGCAAGTTCTTCACTGGTACAAAAACAGAAAATGCAAACTGCATAGGAAAAAAGTGTCTGTATTTGAAGCTTTAATTCATCTATTCTGCTCCTGTAAGTTGGTTTGCCTGATGGATGTCCATTTTTGTGCCGTTAATCGCTGTGTGTTTATAAGCAAATCAGATTCCCGCAGGGGCAGACCATCGGATCCAGCTGTGGCTGCAGAAAGCCCTGAGCACCTGGCCTGGTGTCACAGCTGACCCTGAGCAGGGGGTTGGGCTTCAGCGCCTCCAGTCCAACCTGAATTCCTGTGTGAATCACCACCAGATCACCGGGCCTGCCTCACCCAAATGGCCGGGGGTGGAACTGGATGGTCTTTGAGGGCCCTCCCAACGCAAACCATGCCAGGATTCCATGGTTAAACAGCCAGGGCTTTAGCTCAGCTGTCAGTAGTGGTCACTGTGTTACAGATTCACACCTCTGTTAAATCTGCTTCCCACTGGCCACTGGTACAAAGCAGGAAACATCTTCTGATTTAAAATTCTTCTGCCTACAACACAGTGATGTCTGGGCTGCTTCCATCTTCGTCTGAGACTCTCATAGAAGCGTCTTTGTTTTATTTAATATCAATTACAAGGAGGCACGGTTTCATATCACACCTAAAAACGTGTTGAGAAGCACCCACATTGATAAAGAAGCACATCAAGAATTTCTGTGTTAGTGAATTCCCAGAAATTCACAGAATCATTGAATATCCTGAGTTGCAAGGGACCCACAAGGATCATCGAGGTCCAATTCCTGTCATCAAAGTAAATTGTATTTACAGAGCTTGGCTCCTGGGAAAACTGTTTTTCAGGCCATTTGGCTATCAGTTTGCTGAACTGTTATCTTGAGAAACTCATTAAAAAAAAAGTGTGATGTTATTTTAACATGGTAAAGGATTGAATTAAGATGTTTAATCCTCTGTTTTATGTTTAATCCTCTGTTTTACTGATTTCAGAATGACAATACTTTTCTTATGTTCCCCACAGAAGTCTGGAAAGTGGATTATTGTCCCGTATTCCCAGGCTGCACAGTCAGCAACTGCTCGTAGGAGAGGATGGGGGAGGAGAGGGAATCCTTGCCATTTATCAAGGGGCAGCAGATAAAAAGACTGCAGGTTTGGCTGTCTGACAAGGAAAGGTGGCTGTCCCAGTTCTCAGGATTTGGGCTCATTAGCTTCTAAATTATAGTAAAATATTTTTGCTGCCAAAATCATTTAAAAGCAGATCCTTGCTTTGGGCTTTTGTTTAAAGGTGGAATTTATATTCTCCATTCTTTTCACATTTGTAATATTTGCTCTGTGAGCACAGGACTGACTGACTGATGACTGTTTAATGCCGTTAATTAAGCAGTGTTAACCCTGGGGTCTTTAAAAATGCCAGCACGTGTCATCTTTGTGTTCAGCCCCAATGAATTTCAATTCGCTGTTAAGATATTTAGATTTTCCAGATAATTAAAACTCCCTGAAAGATTGTTTGCAGGTGACATGTCAAAGACATTCTGAGTTGCAACTGGAAACCAAATGACAGCTACATCTAGAAAATGGAACATTTTCTGGTAGGGTCAGTTTAGTGCATCAGGGATGTGGAGGTGGGGAGGGAAGAGAGGACCAGAGAGCCTGGGAGAGGTGCTGGATCCATTTACGTTTGCTCTGCCAGACCTTTGGTTAACTCATCACCTGCAGTTCTTGGTTGTACCCGCCCCTCATCTGGGTGCTTCAGTGTTGGCAGCTGCTTTGTTTTGGGTTGTTCTGAGGGGTTTTGAATACTGGCTTGAAATATCATTTGTACTTTCCTGAAACGACTCCAGGGCTTTGAATTCTGGCAGATGATTGGCTTTGTCTCTGCAGGGGCCTCATTTAGCTCAGCCCATGAGCACTCGGAAATGACACACTGGTGACAGCCTCCCCAGCAGTTGGTGTTGCAAATAGTTCAGCTGTGAGCGTAGACGTAATTGTTGTGAGGTGCCTTCCTGCCGGGGGAAGCAAGGGCATCCCCGAAGAAATTACAGGGGAGAAACACAGGCATCTACTGGAGCAGGGTCTGGGGTGCTCATGTAAAACAAACAAAACCCAAACCAAGCCAAAAACCCCACTCCAACCCAACAATGTTTTCTAACTGAAGTTAAACATACAAAGTTCTTCTTCAAACTCCCACCCATCACTTCACACGGGTGGGAGTTACTTCACACTCACTTGAAACAAAAGGTAGAGAAATCAGGCAACTTCTTTTATGTTTGGGCAAAGAAACTGGCCTTCACAAAGCTTCTGAAAAAGAACCCTGTTCCTGGGGCACTTCAGGGCTCAGAGCCTGCCTGAGGCCCTCTGACAGGTGATGGGAAATGTGTGTTTTATTGACTGTCCCCTGGCTCCGCCAGCTGCAGGGACAAAGCCGCTCCCTCGGTTTTTGCCAAGGGCAAAGGATTCATCTTACTGATGCTTTGCCACCTGCTTGTTAGGGCGATGGGCCCTGGCTTTGGCAGGGGAAGTTTCCCAAGCTGCAGTGGCTGTGAAGGAGAGAACAGCACTTGGCCCGGCCTCCGTGAGCCCCTCCACCCGGCTGTGCCTCCGGGACCTTCTGTCCCACCTGGACCTGCCACCCGAGGCTTGCTGCTAACCCAGCGGAAGTGCGGAAATCCCTTTGTATTTAACCGAGCAGCACCAGCAGATGCAAGGTTTGCAGTCCACTTTTATTTTTTCCAGATAAAAATGTTGAAGAATAAAGTTGTATATGACTCCCAGTGGAAGGGCACAACATTTACCAGCCCATAAGGGCTTTTTGAGCAGCTACATCTGCAATCCCTCCACTCTTCTCCTTTCAAGAACCAAAATGAGCCCATTCCTGAAGAACACTGTCATGCTTTTTCTTCTCAAAGAGGCTGTGGTGGCTGTGTCACAGAACGAGCTGAACCTGGATTGTTGAGTTTTTTCCTTTTTAAATCATATCGGCACACTGAGAAACCCGTAAATGTGTTTTAAAGGCTCTGAGGAGTACAGTGATTTAAATGCTTTTTTCCCAGATCAATATTAGTGTGCCTTTTTGAAAATTGATAGTACAGAATTACAGCGTGTACACTCTGGGGGGTTCTCAGTGTTTTTAAAATTAAGCTGTGCTATTTTTGTGCTCATCTGTATGAGCTGCCAATTTTCATGCAAATTATGGATTCTTAAAATAACTAAACATACAAAAGCAGGGTTGAGTTTCCTTCAGAGCAGAGCCTTCATCTCAACGCAGCAGCTTGATTTTAGTACGTTTTTTGTAGCAGGCTAAATTGTATCTTTGCAGGCCAACACTTCTGTACAGCCTGGGATGGTTCTTCGTGGATCCACTTCAGCAAGGATCAACGCGGTGCTCCAAAATGCTTCCAATGTGAGCACCGACCCAACTTAAACCCTTGTTCGAAGTCGGGGTGCAGCTCACGCTTGCCTTTGGCTGTCTCTTTGGCACAAGCTCTCAGCGCTCGAGTGCCGAGGCTAAGCTGCAGAGTCCGAGTTCCGACCCGTGCAGATGAATCTCACTGTGGAATTTGCCTTCGCGCCAGCCGAGGGCTGGGAGCGGGGCTGGCGTGCGGGAATGAGGAGCGCAGGGATCATCCCTACACCCAGCAGCCCGAATCCAAATAAACCGTGTCCACTAAGCTGCCCTAAAACTGCCCGAACAGATCGGCCCTGCAAATACCGGCCCCCAGTTCTGGCTCTGTAAATATTTTTCTTTTCATGAAAAGCGTCAGCCGGGTCGGATCCTGCCCTCTCCCTCCCCGATATCTGAGGTATTTATATTTTTTTTTTCTCGCAGCAAGCGCAGCCGCAGGGTCCAAAGTTGCAGCCGGGGGCAGGGACGCGACCGCCCCCCGAGCCCGGTGATGCGGGGTCGGGCCGCAGTGCTGAATCACGGCGGGGGGGAAGGAGAAGGACAAGAAGGGGAAAAGGGGAAGGGGAAAAGGGGAAGAAGGGGCAGGGGGGCGGTGCCGGCTGCTCACGTCACTGTTATGTCTCCGCGGCTCCGCCGGGGCGGGGACAGCGACAGCGGCGGGCGGGAGGCGGGGGGGCCGCGGCCCCGCTCCCCTGACAGCCCCCGCTCCCCTCCCTCCCTCCCCAGCCCGGCCTCCGGCTCGGCGCTCCCGGGAAGATGTGGGTGAAGCTGTGCTGTTTGCTGCTCTACTTCCTGGCGCTCTTCGTGCTGGCCCGGGTGTTCGAGGCCGTGGCGTGGTACGAGAGCGGCTTCCTCGCCACGCAGCTGGTGGACCCGGTGGCGCTGAGCTTCAGGAAGCTGCGGACCATCCTGGAGTGCCGGGGCTTGGGGCACTCGGGGCTGCCCGAGAAGAAGGATGTGCGGGAGCTGGTGGAGAAGTCAGGTACGCGGAGCTCCCCCGTGACCCGGGGGGACGGACGGAGGTCGGTGCCCGGCCACCCCCGCGCGGGCTCCGGCCGCCCTTGCATGGAGACCCGGGCGCTGCTTCCCTTCGCAGGGCGGGTTTGGGGAGCGAGCTGGCTCCCCCCAGCAAGGGGGTCCACGGAGGGAGGCCGAGGACCTCGGGGGGTGACGGGCAAAGCCCGGCGGCGTTGGGAGCCCGAGCGGGCTGCGCCGAGGGAAAGGCCTGCGCTGGACGGGGCACCAGCAACGGCCCTTCCCTTCCCTGCCCGGCCCTTCCCTCCCCTTCCCCGGGAGTTCCGCTGCGGGCGGTCGGGTCAGTGCGGGTGGCACAGATGGGAGCGAACGTCGTCTGCCGTGACAAACGAGGAGGAGAGACTCCAAATAGCTGCAGTAGGCTCCCGTTTACAGCTGGGGCCAGCTTGCTCCCGTGTATTCCCACCCGTTTGCTGGGTTTATTACAGGTACGGTTACCAAGATGGGCCCCAAGGAAAGCGATGATTTCATAGCTGAGGAGCAGAAGAGATGGGTACCCAAGGTTGAGGTGGTTTTATACAAGAGGAGCAGAACTAGTTCCTACATGCAAAAAACAGCTCGGAAAAAGGCAGGGAGGCATTTCGGAAGTAAGGAGAACCAGGTGAAGGAGATGGACTTCTCGGGGCTGATGAACAGCGAGGGATGAAGAGCAGTGGAGATGTAAGAATGGCAGAAGTGTCCTGAAAGAAAGGATGCTGCCTGGAGCAGTCGGAGGGAGCTGGCCCCAAGGACTGGGAGATGGGGCTGATGTAATAGCTGTAGTGCCAGCCAAGCAGGAAAATGTGAGTAGCTGCTTTTAAATCAATGATGGAAGGGCTGCTGATCCAGAAGAGAGAGAAATCCCAGCGATCGGGATAGGCAGTGAGGGTCTCTAATGTCTGGACAGGGAGGGAGAAGGATTTGGATGAATGTAGTGCCTGCCATATAACCTTAAAAATGCTGGTTTAAATAATTGATATTGGTCCTGGGCATTTAAATCTAATTTGCTGTTACTGTTCATTGTTTATTTATGTTTTTATGTTGTTTATTGGCTTTGCTGCTCCAACAGTAAGAAGCATTAGGCACTTTCACTTTTGTTTCCAATCACTTTCACTCCTTGGCTGTCAGGTACTTTCATGATGTCATGATGTTTGGGTTGCATATGCTGCAGGGAAGTGTTTAACTCCAAACAAACTGTATTAACCAACTTGTTCAAATGTCATGGAAACACTTCTCATACCAACAGGCTTTGCAGCATTTTTCCATGGTGGCGTTTTGGTTTTTTTTTCCCTCTAAATTTTATGAATATTTTTGCAAACCTCTCAAGTGTTTCAGCTGTTACACTTACTTGTATAATTTTAAGTAAACTGGTTTTGGACAAGACTTCATTTCTTAAAGCTTAGTAGATTAGTTACTAGAATGCTGGTTGTCATTAACAGTGTTTGTAATGATTGTGAAACAAAATATGAGAAGGAAATGAGATTACGAAGGAAACATAATCAGATGATTTTACTGTGAGCTCTTTGCATCGCTGCGTTTGGAGTTCATGGGAACTTTTCCCAACTATGCAAACAAAAGCCAAATTATTGTGCCTGAGATTTTTACTAGCAACAGGACCAGACACACTGGGTTTTGGTCCAAAATTAATGATTGAAATTTTGGAAGTCTGGTTTAATTATCTGTGTTAAGAAATTGCTTGCTGCAAAATTACATGCTGTGAAACGAAAGCAAAGATATATCGACTAAAATTGCTCTCAGCCCCTGAATGTTGCTATTTGCAGAGAATGAGCCTTAGAAGATGTTCTTTTATTCCTTTGTGTGCTCGTGCATGTGTGGTGCATCTGTGTAATCAGAAACAGAGCATTCATGTCTTCTGTGGCCTTACTGAAGTCAAATTGTTCATGGTCATGTCACCAGAGATAGAATTAGAGTAACAACTTAAAGTTTAGCTACCTTTATACTGAAAGGGTTCTCTGAGCAACCTTGCAGATACTTGCAAGTTAAATTGTTACTAGAATTTGTGAACTAATCTTTCTCCAGTGCCATTTTAATTGAATTTCTCCAATTGTCTCTTTTTCAGGAGACCTCATGGAAGGAGAGCTTTATTCAGCTCTCAAAGAGGAAGAGGCCTCTGAATCAGTTTCCAGTACAAACTTCAGTGGTGAAATGCACTTCTATGAGCTGGTAGAAGACACGAAAGATGGGATCTGGCTGGTACAGGTATACAAATTTGACTGTTTATTTTTATATATTTATCACATCCAAAATGTGTTTCAAAGGAGGAGTTTATGAGGGTAGTTAACTAGTTGTAAAAATGTGGAACAGAGAGATGGCGACAAAGATAAACTTCATCCAGGAGATGAGGAATAGAGGAATAAAACAAGAAAGGCTGGAAGTGCCAGAGCTCCTATACAGACAGGAAGAAGAAAAAGCCTGTTATTCTTTGGATTGCTTTTTGAAAAGCAGGGGCTTTTGAACCAGAAAACAAGCGGAGCAGCACACACTGAAGTACACAGAATGTGTGAGTCCTTGGCCCTGGGATTGTAAGAGGCTGTGTAATAATGTGTGAAGTAGGTGCTTTAGTACAGATGCTCCCAGCTGGCACATGCTCCTGGTGCTGCTCTTCCTTTTGGTTGCATTACATGCTCAGACCCAACCAGCTTAAGTTTCTGCTTGTCTAGGGGGCTTAGAGCACTTGTAAAATCTCTCTTGGCTCTTCACAGAGGCAGGAAGGATCTCAGTCTGCTAACTTCCCAGGCTAGCAGGCTGCTTCTACAGCGTATTCCCATAGCTCAAAGTTAACTTTCTCCCAAACTTTTTGGGCCCAGCAATTTTAGAGTCTGCTTCCCCAGGGCTGCATGAGAACAAGAAATCATTTAGGAAAATAAAGACAGACTTTTCCCAATAGATTCTGAAGCAATTAATCATCATTCCAGAGAATATTAGTAACCTAGTCAGAAATGTAGAAATTATTTTTCTATGTCAACTTCACTGTTGATGAGAGGGTGTTTTTTAAGGCATGAGTTTCCTGCTAACAGCCACATCAGGCAAATTCCCCACCAGGCAATTAATTGTTCCGTTGACAGCTCCTACCTAGTTTGTCTGGTCTCACTTCATGTTTTCTATTTAACAGGAAGTCATTAAATCTTCATAATCTATTTATTAGACCTGCACTGTCACCACATCAGATCTCACCCCAAAATAGACAAGAGGACAGATTATCTTCAGACTCGAAATGGCTTTTTTTTTTTGGGAAGATGTATTTGGAGTTTTTTGAATCCAGTTTTGAGGTTTAAATCATACAGGAAGGCATTCTTCAAGCAGAGAGAGAGTGTTGAAAGGAAGTTTACATGTCTCCAAGCTAGTTGACAAATACAAGCGTGAATATGCTGTGAAAAACTTTCCCTTCTCCCTGTGCAGCTCAAAAGGGTGAAATATGATAGCTCTCTGTTGTCTCTTGCTTGCAGAATTTTACTTGTAATGTATTTTCCACTAGCATCCTAATAGCAGGTCAGATAGGCTGTGTTTTGATATCTCCAGTGTGATGAATGTTGTCATCATTCTGGGAATATTTGCACAGCTATTCAGTTGGTCACAATAGCTGTGGAAAAAAAAATTAGTGGAATTTACTGAATAATTTACTTGCTGAACACTATTTGTCTGTTTCTCTACAATAGAAACCACAAAGCATGTCAAATTTATTTTTCATTCTTGCTTTTCAAGTTTTCATCACTGTGAGTTTTCATTTGCTCCATTCCCCACCACAATTCCTGTCTGGATAACTCCTGTGCTGGATTCTTCACGTCCTTTCACAGGTTTTCCCATACTCTTTTCTTAGACCTCATCCCTGCAGAGCTGCTTTTTGCCATCACTTCCCAGTTCTAACTCTTGATTCCCTCCCTTGCCCATCCTCCTTTGCCATTTGGAATCCTGCAGAAACTTTCCAGCTGATTAACCATCTTGATGCTGGTGCAGGGGAGTGAGGATGCCTCATGGGTGGGTTTGGTGACCATGGGCAAGGTCAGAGATTCCCCTGCTCTGTTGCTGCTGTCTGGGAAGCAGAAAGGATCTCCAGATCCTTTTCAGTGTCCCGAGCCCTGAATCCCTGTTCTGTGGGGGCTGCTGGAAAGGAGCCGAGGGAGAGGAGCAGTTCTGGAGCAGTTCTGGATCAGCTGGCACAGTGGCTGTCTCTTGAGCTGGTTTGAACACTTTGTGTTGATGTATGAGAGGACTGAGACTTGGAAGATGATTTTTATTTTCCAGTGCATATAAATGAAATTTCTGGTGTGGCACAGGCTGAGAATGTGATAGCCATCACTGTCTGCAGAGAATCACAGGAAAAAAGAGGAAAGAATTACTATTTCTTGATATCTTTGACAAAAACTGAGGTGCGAATTTATCATTTAGAATCCACAAGATGAGTTCCTTGAAGAAAGTCAAAGCCAATACACGAGGAATCCGTGTTTTGTGGCTTTGTTTCTTTATTTTCTGGAAATCCACATGCAAAGCATCCCGGTCCAGTGGTAATTTGTTTACCAGTGTAGCTGTTCACAGCTCCTGTGTGGCGCTTCCGTAGAGCCACAGACAGCAGCATGTTCTTTCTCCTATTAGCTCATGATCTCATCACCTTTCCTTTTATGCCGTTCTTCTTGCTTGCCAGCTGCTGTTGTGCACTTTTTTGGCTGGCAAGAAGGGTGACTGGTAGTTTCTGGAGCTGCTTCTCTTGTTGGTTAGGGGAGTAACATGCCTTACTTTTCCAGGCTCTGGTTAGTCTCTAGAAGCCTGTCACATCCAACAATATCATAGTCATTATGACTTTTCAAAATGATCTACAGATAAAAATGCTCTTTGAATGAAGTTAAAATCTAAATGAATGTATATTTTTATTTTAAATGTCTCTACTGTATCATAGTGGCAGAGAGAGGTAAAGGGAACTTTATTCCTGGCATTGAAGTAGGAGGACAGACATTTTGATTATGTCTGGTAGAGGTGAAAAAGGCCATTATTCTGGGTATAAAATTCTGCAGTTTATTCTGCATCTCAGTTTCTAGTTCAAGTGGTGTAGTCACAGGGCAAGGGATGTGCCTACAGCATTTTGGTGGTGATAGTTTGTTTGCTCTTTCTTTTGCTTGCGTGTAAGATGAGTGATTTTCATATTTATTTGCCTTCTGAATTTTGCCAGGTGATCAGCTGTTCTTGCTAAAAGGAAACAAAGTAGAAACAGTCAATTTCAAAATACATCATTCAGTATTTGTGTCTTTTCCAATAGCCCTTCAAGATCATTTACCACAAGATACCTGATTTCAAGTTTCAGTTTCCTTCTTGAGAGGCTTCATATCCAGTCGAGGGTGCAGAATACCATCAGCTGGAATGTAATAGTCCTTGTATTGCCTGTGTATCTGTGTTAATTCATGCAGAAGCTCATTTATTCTCAACCTCTGACTTAACTGGCAGCTTAACTGACTGTCTAGATCAGTGCATAGATCACCTCACCTCCCTTGAGAAACTGCATGTAATTTTGAGGTGGTTAATTTTTGCCTGCTATGATGGATGTAATCTTTGCCTATTTTTATGTGATTTCTCACAATCTCTTTCTCAGAAAAGAAAGGCAAAAAATCTCTAGATATCTTCAGTCCATATGGGTGGATTCTGAATGAGTTGTGAATTCTTAGGAAAGAGAGTCTAAGTGGAAATTCAGTTCCATCAACACATTGTCAAATAATAAACAGAAAGTGAGATGTTTCAGAGTTAATAGAAGTGCAGACATTCATGTAGAAACTTGCTGACATTATCTGGAATAAGTGAGCTTTTTTCCAAGATTCTAATAAGTAAATTACCAGTCTATTTATAATTAATTGTATTTTTACTTCTATTTTATCTATATAACCAGAGTTTGCAGCACAGTTGTTGATAAGAAAGGGTTCTCTGACTAGAGTTTTTGAACCCTTTTATCTTTGTGGGTCCCTGAAAATCTTCCAGGGCACACATGGAATCTTTACAGTAATACTGAGCTTTCTCTGCTCATTTACCCTCTGCAGGCACTGTGGAGGAGTTCGTGGATGTCTCAAACGGGAAACCACTGAACCAGACTGACAATTCTCATGTTCATACAACCTTACCAGTTCATTAAATCAGTTAGAAATCAGTTTTGCCTTTGGCAAAAGTACGCAGGTTTTTTCCAGTTCAAATGTCTGTATTCCCTTCTGTGGAGAGTGACTTACTGAGGCTGGGTGAGGACTGACTGCTCCTGAGAGGGCTACCTGTATGTGTGTCTGTGCAGCAGGGAAAGGTGTCTCTTACTTAACGGGTTTTGTTCTTCCTGGTGATGTGAAGTCTGTCACAGTGCCCTAGTGCCCAGAGCTGAGGAGCGCTTGGAGTCGCTGTCTTTGTGGCCGAGCTGTAAAACCAAGTTGTGACTATTGCTGTGCGTTCAAAATTGTGTGCTGTTGGTATGAGCAGGTGTGCCTGACACTTGCTGTCCCAGCTGGAACTGGTTAAAATAATGAGAGCTGGAGTACATGAGGTGTTTGTTCTGCTTTTGCCCATCTCTGACTCATTGTCATGCCTCATGATATTCAAACACTTTTAGTTGTGAGAGAGCTTCAAAACTTACTGAGAACAAATCTTGTTCCTGTGACCTGCTTTGAGATCTCTGCATACCTGTCTGAAAGAAATGGAGCAAAATCTGAATCTAATGCACAGAAAATAGGAGAATGTTCGAGTGAGGTCATTATCATGTCATGCTCAAGCACTTCAGGGGTACCAGAAGAAGAGTCTGTCTTTGCAGATTGCATTGCTACAGCAAACTCTAACATCAGCTGTGCTTCCTCAAGCCTCTTCAATTTCAGTCATATTTTTTACTTGTATTTTAAGAATCTGTGTTTCATAAAATAATATTTAAGAATGCTTAATGATACCTGGAAATGAAGGAGCAGCTGGATCGATGATGGTTATAAAGTAGCTATTACAATATTGATGCACCTACCCAATACACTTTGAGTTTGGATTAGGCAAGAGAGGCAAAGTGCCTTGCTGACTTAGTCCTCTTTTTCCAAGTGTTTGTATCTTTCTGGCTCAGAGATATTTGCTCTTAAAGTCTGTTCTGTAATGTCATAGCTATGACTACTTTAACATATAGATCAAAATAATTCTATTTTTCTAATTTACTAATTTTGCTAGTTACTTTCTTGATTGAACTCTTTGGGGATAATTCTGTGTAAGTCAATATAATGAGAACTCTTGAATTGCAAAAGTTTCCTATTCAATTGTCTTTTGAAATCATCAGAATCTCAGCATTTTCAGTATTACAGAGGTGGTAATTCAGACCCTGCAGTCAGAGCCAATCCTCTGGCCTGGGTTAGATGTCAGTTAGGGAGCAGATCCATTCTGTGATGTGAAGTTGTTAAATAGCAGGGTTACTGTGATCCTGTTGGATTCCCTTAGCCCATTAAGGTGATTAATGGATTAATTGAGTTACCCTCATTGTCTTACTTGTCACTCTGACATGTGATATGTCACAGATTGTGAACATAGCTAATAATAAGCAAAGCCGGGAGGGTTTGTGCTTCTCCAGACGTGGTGTTTGTTTCCCAGCTGTGTTAGCTGATCTCCTAAAAGGTACCTTCTATGAGCTTGGGCTTTATCTCTGTAACATTAAATAGAGTGAATGATTGAAAGGGACCTTTTTGATGAGCTAGATCAGCTTTCTGCTAGACTGTAGAATATGTGTTTAGAAAATATCTTGCTGTCTCTCTTACACTGTGCATTGTTCAAATACTCCTGTTGACTGTTCCCTTCTTGGAAATGTGTGCCTGACTTCTGGGTGTACTCAGGGCTAATTTGTTCCTATTGGGCATAAATTGACATTGCCCTTTCGTTTCACTGAGTCCTGATGTCAACCACACTCCTCCCAGTAAGCGAGGTCAACCAGCTAGTTCGTTTTGTCAGGTCTGATGTATCCTGGACTTTGCTTGTTTTGCAGCCAGTTAATATTGATGGCTCATGTTTTCTTGCGGAGCAGCTGATAGCCCCAAGCGTTTCCTCCCATCGCTGTTTGTAGCTGATGAACTCCCCAAGTGTCCTGTTCATTACTGAATTCAATTTCATGTGTGGCACTCTGCATTACAAGATTTGTGCAGCTCTTCCTGCATGGCGTTATAATCCTCTTTCCCACATAGATGTGCTTCTCAGTTTTATGTCTTCTACAAATGGCTTTGGGAGACTTCAGGTTCCCACAGGAAGGGCATTAATGGGAATATATGCTGAACTGAGCTCTAAGGTAAATCTATTAAGAAGTCTGTTAGCACCTTTCTGGCATTTTGATGTCTTTTTGCTCTAGCCAATTTCTTGCTCATTTTAAAACTTTATTTTTTTTTCACTCACTATAAAAGCCTATCTGTAGCTCTCACGTAAATTTTCCATGTGGCATAATACATGATACACTACCAAACTACAAACAGGGTACTACATTCCCTTTTTCTCTTGAAACTAGGTTCTTTTCCTTTAGGGAAAGTTTCTCTCAATCAAGAATGATACATCTTTAGTAATTGCATGCTGGAAAGGAGTGGAAAATGCAACCGTCTCTGCACCTCTAAAATTTCTTCTACAGTTTTGCATCCTATTGAAATCAAACTGGTGGAGTATTTTTTTTTCATTTGCTCTTAAATATAGCTACAAACTTCTTGTTGTCCTGTCAAAATGTGAATTGGTCTGACAGGGGTTTGCAAGAAATTTTCACAGGTTCACCTGTGATCCTGTGTGTTTGTGCTCCAGTTCTGTGGTGGAGATTTCTTGCTTGCTCTGATTTAAGTGCATTAAGTTATTTGAGTTTTGCTTTCACCTTCAGGTGATGTGGTTTCTTCCCATAAATCTGCTAACTGGTCCATGGCCAGCCACCGCCCCTTCACTGAAAACTGAGTCACAGCATTAATTTAACTTTAAAAAGAAAATTATCTTCCATTTCTATCCTATCTTCATTGTTTGCTGATTCTGCTGCTTCTCCCCCTGTTCTATTCTTGTTCATATGACTGAAAAACCTTTTGGTACAAGTTGTAATAGTCTTTGTATGGTCTAACTTGAATAGCTCATTTTTCCTTAGGTTTTTTTCCTTGCATATCTTTCTTTGATAGCTCTTCCTTTTGACCTTTTTTTCGATCCTTGTAGATTGTCAGACTATTTCTAACCTCTTTTTGGAAGTGATTGCTAGGAAGAAGTGCAGGGCTTGACAACCTTTTTTTTTCCCTTACTTGAAATATAAAATCCTGATAGCTTTAACACCATGGGCTTGAAGAACTTCCAGGCCTCTTCCACATTCAAATTCCCAGTCTCCTCAGTCACAGGTTTTTAAGCTAAATTTCTTAACTTATCAAAATTCACACTTCTTAAATAAAATCTGTTACAAGTGTTTGCAGGTTATTTTTAATTTAAACTGAAGTACATTTTGATTGCTTAACCTGCAGTATTTTCTCGGACTCTCTCATGCACAGAGGTGCTGACTGCTTTCCAAAATACAAAGCCTTGCCTCGGTGTGGTGAACTCCCAGTGCTGTAAGTGGGTGTTGTCTGCAAGGAGCAGCTGCAATGGACATGTTTATTTGGATTTTTTTCCATAATGACATAAAAAAGCATGAGCCCAAAATATTTTACAAAGCTTCAGTGTGAAAAACCATAGTAGGGTTCCTCTGTGTAGTTACAAAATACAGACTGCTACTTAGGTCATTGTTCTTCAGTATAAATAACTTTCTCCAAGAGGAAAGAATTTTTCAGAGGAAAGGAATTAAGCTGGTGTTAAAAATTCCACCAGTACAGGCAGGTGACAGTAAAATATAATGGTGACTGTATTTGCAACAAATTTTTGTCTTGACACTTAAAGTGAATGTTGTGGTGCCAGGCAGAAGAAACAGCAAGCAGGATCTGTCCTCCTGCACACAACATTAACGTTCTCTCATCACTGTTTCAGAACATGCACACAGAGTTTTGGAAGAAGCCAAGCTCTGAGTAGTTGTACCAAGGAGTAATTCAGTCACCAGAGTTTTACCTCTGTGCTTATTAATAAAACATAGTGGTTCCTTGCCATGTTGGATGCATTTATCATGCCGTAGTAGCTCCGAGGATATTCTGGCTTAAAGGTGTCTTTAGGAATTTGGTATCTCTTGACTGAAGTGTATGAAAGGAAGAAGTTTAAAATATCCAAAGCTTCAGTTACATTGGGTGATGTAAAGAAGCCTCAGTAATACAGATTTCCCAGCTGATTGTCTCAGTGCGTGATGGTTATATTTATCTAATCAAAAAGGCTTTTCTATGTGATGTGTGTGTTTTGAGAATAACTTGAAGGATTCTTACCTAGATTTTCACCTCCAGTGTTATTTAAACATTTTGGGCTTAGTGGAATGGGAATGTAATCTGTGACTTCAGTTTGTTTCCCTATGTAGAACGTTCTGCTTGGTGAATTCTTCTATTTTAAGATTCTGAGAGGCTGCTACTTACCACAAAGCAGATAATATTTATGAGTCTCAAAGGCTGGCCACACTTTCTAGGTTGAATCTCAGCATGTCCACAGAGAACTGTTAATCATGGTGACAGCCCAACTTCCAGAGGCAAGCTGACATTTGAGGTTATTAAGTCAGAAAACGATTGGGATAAGTTTAATGGTGGGTAAACAAATATCTAACAAATGGAAGTTTCAAGATTTAATTTAAAAATATATTTTAAGTGGCTGCCAGTAAGCCTGCAGAAGCATGTGAGGCGTTTCTAAAATAGAAAATGCGACGGCTCATGGAATAGTGCATGATCAGTCATGTCATTCAAAATTACCTGTCAGCTGCAGGCAGGCAGGGTTTTCTTTTCCTTGTGGGCTTTTTTTCCCCCTCCCTCTACAGTTAGAAGTCGGAGGATGAATGCTGCTTCTTCGTCACCTGTGTCAGCAGAAGCTTACAGTGAGGTAACCTGAAGTACAACTTTAATATACTGGGTTAGAACAAATTAAACCTTGGGATATATCACAGCACATGATCATCCTGAAATGGCAGATGGGACACTGGAGTTGGTGGAACAGTCACATAAAGTTACAGAGTGAGTCGCAGGCAAAGCTGGAAGGAGTCAAGGTTTTTAGGCATTATCTGGGAGTTTAATCAGTAGTTTCCACTGCTCATGAATGGCTGTTGGCAGTTTAATCTGGTACCAGGTACATGCATTCCCACTCATTCTACTTGCTCTGAGACAACATTGCTTTGGTATGTTGTAACTTTTGAGGGAGAACTGTAATAAAACAATGGTCTTTTTTTTATTGCAAAGAAGAGGAACCTGCTGCACTCCTTTCCTTTCTCCCCTCCTATGAGCTGGTTAATGAAAATTTTGTTATTTTACCAAAGTTTTTGTTAACTACCACTGATTTTAGTATCTTAACATGTATTTAATATGATGATGCACTTCTTTCTCTCTGCAGAAACCACATTTCTGTCTTAGAGCTTCACTCTCCAAAGACATTTACCATGATTCCCAGTTGTACATTCATACTCTGTCCTAAATGAAGGGGAAAGAGTATCAAACATGACTGGCACTGTGTTTTCTTGAAACTTGCTCTTTATTTCAGGAACCAAACTGACTGTGATACTAAAGTAATATTTCCTTTTGGCAATAGGTCATAGCAAACGACAGAAGCCCACTGGTGGGTAAAGTCCACTGGGAGAAAATGGTGAAGAAAGTCTCAAGATTCGGCATACGTACTGGCACTTTTAACTGTTCCAGTGACCCCAGGTATATCCTTAAAGGATTATCTAAATCCCAAGAATATCTTAAGGCTCAGCTGTGCTCTGGCAGCAGGGCTTTCTGTGTTGTAAAAGTAGCTGTGACAGAAGGTGGCTTTATTCATGTTTTTATCTGTCTTAAAGTCTGCTCAGAATGCTCCATTACATTATTTATCAGCTCTGCAGCTTCCTAAAGCGCCGTGTGGGAAATGCATGATTAGACTGTGGAGAACATAATACAGCAGTGGAAAGGAACGAGCAGAAGAATTTGGCCTTCCAGTCCAGGCATTCAGGGACAGGAACTGTGCTTGCTTAGGACAAAGCCGAATATGTCAGTTTTAGAGTTGTTATATCACCATCTGGAAGGGGGAAGCGCAGGTTAGCATGAACCTTGCATACAGTGCCTGCCTCCCAGAATTACCGACAAATCCTGTTCCCTGACAAATGTATGTTTATATATAAATTGGCACACACCCTTGGACAACACGCAGTGTGCTGTGCAAGAGTCACTGTGTTTGAATATGATTTTGAACAAGGAAGAAGAGCAGAGCCAAAGAGGCTATTAATAATTCTCTGCTGCTGTAAAAAGAGGCTTTTTTTTACATTTTGTTGGAGGCGTTTGCTTTACATGACAGGAGACTTTGTCTAGAATTCCAGTGGCATGTATGGATACGCACATCTTACAAAGCTTAAGTCCTAAATGTTTACAGAAATCTCAATGTTAATCGTAAGAGGAAATTCTTAGGCTTTGTAGTGCTTATGCAAAATAATCTTGTATAATCAAAACTCTGGTATTTGAACATCTAAAAAATTTGGCAGTGTTTCTCTTTGCATAGCTCCTAAGTAGCCTTAATGTTCTGATCAAATACTGTGTGTTAAATTAATTCATTTTTTTTAATACAAGAAATGTTTTGTCAAGTAAACCCTTACGAATAGTTTTCATCAGGTTGCAGCTGAAATTCAGAAGAATACTGCATGCTGCAGTAATCAGGATACCTTTATTAGTAAGGTAGTATCTTATGGCTCCTTCTAAAAATGCTGTATTCAGATTCCTGGGAAGGGGAGTTGTAATTGTATAAATACATGTTGACAGACCAAAACCAGCGAGGTTGTATGTAGGATGGCTGGTGGTCCCCAATGTGCAAGCTTCTCAGAGATAGTTTGTGTGCCTCTTGGCTCTGTCATATTTCGATTGTTGAAGCTTGCCAGGTATTTCCTTAGAGGAGGACTAGGTAATTGAGTGTAGTGATATTGGTAGGAAAGATACATGAGGGAAGGGATCTTGTGAGTCATCAGATTCATCTCAGAGTTACTGGGCTCTGGACCACAACTCGGGGTCCAGCCATGAAGAGCCTCTTCTTTTAGGTATAGATTTGGGGTTCATCCCATCTGCCTGCCAGATAGTGTGGATTATTTTTTTAGCCCAAATCATCTAGCAGCATGTGTCTGCTTCCTGCTCTGCTGGTTTTGTGGCCAGCTCTCTTACCTCACCCCTTAGCCTGTCTGCATCCTGCCAAAATGGTCCCAGTAGGAAGTGGACACTTGTCAGCTTCATTAAAGCAACTACGAACAGACCAATGTCTGCTCAACTTCACCCCACGGCTGCTTGGCAAAACCAGGATGGAAGGGAGCACTGGGAAAGCTGTGGAATACTGAGTTACGCTGGAGTGGTTTTCTTCTTGGCTGGGAGGCCAAGGAAAAGTAGCTTCTAATACTAAAGCTTTAAAGTAAAGAGTCAGCTTGTGTATTATTCAAATCCGGTTACAAAGCATGAACGGCTGCATGGCCTTGTTTACTTGAATGACCCATGAAAATTAACACTATTCCTCTTCCTGTTTTATGAATATATATCTCTTTACAATATTCCTGTAAGATGCAAACGTATCATAAGAATAAATAGGCTTTGTCAGAGAATATTGGGTGCCCTTATTTCCTGCTGTTATATTGTAAGGGTTCCCAGGTGCTCCGCATGTCTCATTTTTGGGCTTAGAAATGTAAGGACTGAGTTCTGGGGTTACGAAACTATAATCTAACCTGCCGTTTTCTTTGTAGATACTGCAAGAGGAGGGGTTGGCTGAAATCCACCCTCATTATGTCGGTTCCACAAACCAGTACTTCCAAAGGAAAAGTCATGCTTAAGGAATACAGCGGGCGCAAGATTGAAGTGGAGCACATTTTCAAATGGATCACAGCCCACGCTGCCTCTCGGATCAAAACCATCTACAACTCTGAACATTTGAAAGAAGAATGGAACAAAAGTGACCAGTACCGGGTGAAAATATACCTGTTTGCCAACCTCGACCAGCCTCCAGCGTTCTTCTCTGCACTAAGTGTAAAGTTTACTGGAAGAGTAGAGTTTATTTTTGTGAACGTGGAAAACTGGGACAATAAAAGTTACATGGCAGAAATCGGTATCTACAAGACACCATCGTACATACTTAGGACTCCTGAGGGGATTTACAGGTATGGAAATAACACTGGTGAATTTATATCACTACGTGCCATGGATTCCTTTTTGCGCTCATTGCAACCAGAAGTTAACGATTTATTTGTTTTAAGTTTAGTTTTGGTTAATCTGATGGCTTGGATGGACCTGTTTATTACACAAGGCGCCACTATAAAGCGTTTTGTGGTTCTTATAAGCACTTTAGGGACGTATAATTCACTATTAATTATTTCCTGGCTACCAGTGTTAGGTTTTTTGCAACTACCCTACTTAGACAGCTTTTATGAATACAGTTTAAAACTCTTCAGGTACTCGAACACAACTACTTTGGCTTCTTGGGTGAGGGCCGACTGGATGTTCTATTCTTCACATCCAGCCCTCTTCCTCAGCACCTACCTTGGCCATGGTTTACTAATTGATTACTTTGAGAAGAAGCGAAGGCGCAATAACAACACAGATGAAGTAAATGCTAATAATTTGGAGTGGCTATCGAGCCTGTGGGACTGGTACACCAGCTACCTGTTTCACCCCATTGCTTCTTTTCAACACTTCCCTTTTGACTCGGATTGGGATGAAGACCCGGATTTGTTCTTGGAGCGGTTGGCCTTCCCCGATCTCTGGCTTCACCCTCTGATACCAACTGATTATATAAAAAACTTACCCATGTGGAGGTTTCAATGCCTCGGCACCCATTCTGATGAGGAAATGCTGGAAACCTTTCCAGACAGCGAAAGTGACTCTGACAGTGAAAACAGAGAGGTCTTCAGTAGCGACAGAGAAGTCTCGGAGGACGATGAGCTGAGCACGTTTCACAGGTGCAGCGAAGGAGAGCGTCGGTGCGGCTTCGAGACCTGTTCGTGTGGCAGTCACTGCTGTCACCACGGGCCCTGCGAACGCAAAGCCAGGTCCTACGGCTCCTACAGCTCCGCAGGTGACATGGAGCCAGACTGGTCAGCCTGGCCCTCCGACATGCTGCACTGTACGGAATGTGTGGTGTGTCTAGAAAATTTTGCAAAGGGCTGCCTGCTGATGGGCTTGCCGTGCGGCCACGTGTTCCACCAGAATTGCATCGTGATGTGGCTGGCGGGCGGGCGACACTGCTGCCCTGTCTGCAGGTGGGCGTCCTACAAAAAAAAGCAGCCATACACACACCCGCAGCCTTTGTCGAGTGAGCCCCCGTCTTAGCTGTGTGCCCATGTCCTTTGTAAGCTTTCAGGATATTACTGCTTGCCTTTTAAATGTTAGTCACTTAAAAGATTATGTGGTTTGAAGTTTTAGTTTAAATGTTAGTGCAGTGAACTAAAATATACATGATGCTAACGTTAACAACAGAATCATTTGGTTGCCTTGTATGTTGAACTGAATGCAAACTTACCATACAATAACTTGTTCTCTTCAACATCTGGAAACTTGATGCTGTTTTTGTAAGCACAAAAATCAAGCCTACAAGAGAAGCGTATTCCAGCAAACGTTTACAAGTTAGGATGTGGGTGAAATAGAAATTCTAATCTGAGACAATTGCTTAATTTAAGTGTTTCTTATTTTAGAGTCTGTTCTGCACATCTTTGTTGAATAATGTATGTTGTAAGTACCATTTAAAAAGAAATCGGTGAAATAAATTATTTTAAAAGGAGATTTGTAATGTTAATTGTTTTGATAAATATTTTGTGTGTGTGGTTACGGATGTCTTGCTGGCCTGATTTATCTGTGAAGACAATAAAAATATAACACAACTTTTGTGACTAATATATCATCTCCTAGGTTTGCAGGAATTCAGTGCTCCAAGCCACTGGCCAAGGAGGAAGGCAGTGGTGTTTCACTGGGAGTTACTTCTTTCATAAGTCTGCTGTGTTGAGGTGCTTCTCTGCTTGATCAGTGGTTTTCCAGTTGATTTCAAGATGCTTTTCCAGATGGAGACCCTCTTCTAGCAGCTGTCTCTCCAGCACCCTCATCTGCAGAAATCTAAGAAGACTTTAGGGTAGCTCCCTCTACAGCCTCAAAGTAAACTGTTGAGAATGAGCAGAATATTGTCATGCAGTGGCAAAAGTGGCTTGTAAAGGTAAAAATTGCAAGCTTCCAGCTGTGCTGGTATTCTGAAGTGATTTCCAGTTTCTTTGATAGTTCTTTGGTGCCATAAAAAATTGAGTCTGTTATTTTCCATCTATTTCAATATGAAACTCGAATTTTGGTTGTACCTTTCAGAAATCATCTGCCTGAAAATAGAGAGGAATTGTTGGTTGGAAAGAAAAGAAAGTGGGGAGGGGAGAGGGAGGAGATAATATGAGTAGAGGAAAAGGCTAAACTAGAAAGATATTTTCCATTGTCTTATTTCTTTCCTAAATCTTGTGTATGTGATATGAAAGGAGGATAGTGACATAAAGATGATGATAATAGGAAATACAAACACAGCTCCCTGTTGCAGTTACAGCCCATCTCCCTGTGACTTTATAGAGTTGGAAGGCTGGTGCTCATAGAGCTGCTGGCATTGTTTCATCTGTCCAGGGTATCTGGGCACGCTCTTTTTTATTAACAAATGTTTCACGGCTCTGTCACCAGGTGTGTTCCCAAGAGGATATTCATGTAATTAGCAGAAGAGCTGTTTTTAATTTACTGAGTCCTTTTTCCTCCCTCATTTCCTTTTTCCCAGGGCAGCACTGAAGCAGAGAGGTACAAGGGGCATAATATCAGCAACTCTCCCGTGGTCCAGAAAGTAATTTTTATTCCAGTTGAGACCTGCCAGTACATGCCCTTTCTCTGTCATTACAGCCTCGGCAGAGCAGCAGAGAGCCATAATGAGGGCAAAGATCATTTCTGCTTCCAATTTGTGCAGCAGCGTAGCATATGCGCTTGTCATGAGTAGCTGAAATCCACATTGTTTCAGGACTGTTTTGAAACCTGCGCTGAACTGAGGCCTTGCCAAGGGAAAGGAGAAGTTTTGTGAGTATAAATAAGGCTGTAGCTGAGGTGCTGACACACCCGAGCAAGGTGCTGTATCGCAGCCCACTGTAGCCTTTCGCTGGTACCTCGGCAATTTGCCAAATGCAGTGAGTGCTGAGCTGGAGCAATGCTGTGTCCTTGGAGCACTGAGTGCTTGTGGAGTGCAGCTCTGCTGCTGAAGGCTGACCTCCTCACCCTCACACACAGCCCCAGCAGCTCTGCTCCTGTGCCCTGGC